>CAUYQU010047358.1:0-25986 GCA_963574635.1 Cheracebus regulus | reverse complement strand
CCCGTGTGGCTCCTCTGCCGGGAATCTCCCGGTCTGTGGGCAACAAAAATTCGTCGGAAATTGCGGCGTCCACTCGTTCTCTGCGCTTTCACTGGGAGCTACATTCCTGAGCTGTTGCTAATCGGCCATCTTGGATCTCTCTGGCATTTCTTTAGTGATGTAGAAAGATGTAAGTTCACATGAGCTTGTCTTTGATTAAGATAGTTTTAAAACAACATATGTGTTCCCTAAAGCATTGACTGATGGATTTACACTGTGTTAGCTGGAACATTTGCCTGAAAACCACTTTACATTGCATCTGCATACTTTAATAACCTCATATTCCATCCTGAGAACTCTTCCTCAATATAAATCTTGAAGAACTTAACTTTTTTCTTAACATATATATTTTTAATTTTTTTATAATTTACTTTATATGCCAATATGAGTCTTCCAAATAAAAATTTATTGCAAATTATGAAAGTGTGGAATCCAAGCATTCTTAAAAGATTGTACCTTTCTGCTTTATTTCAAAGCGAACTGATAATCTTGCATATAGTAATAATAACTACCATTAGTTTAAGTTTTGTTTAACATTTTATACATGAAAATCTCTGAAAGAACACTTTAGGTAAAATAACAAATTTATCCCTCACAGATTTTTTTTAATCTTCAGTTCCTTAATTAGTAATCTGAACATAGTCAGAATATCTGATATGACCTTGCAGAAATTATTTTAAAATGCAAACAAATGGGTAATAAGATTGGTATGCAAATAAAAATGATTCCAGAGCCTGGGCACTATCTATTATAATTTTCAAAAAGATTCTGAAATATGCATTATAAAGAAATTGAACCTAATATAAGCTATTCAATAATCAGAATTTTGAAAGGGTACAAATTCCCTAAAGTTCTCTGGATTTGTTAAGCATACCTCTTATGATTCTAAAGTATGAAGCATTTTGATAGTAGGCATCTTTATATCACTACCCAGTACCAGAAAATACCACACATCCATTGTCAACTAGGGGTGGAAAGCTTGGAAAATCAAATACCTTGAGACGATTTTAAAAGACTCATTCAAAAAATTCCCTTTTATTTTAAAAGAAAGTATTAAAATGAAATCATGCATGACTTCAAAATGTATTCAGATTTCTCTATAGTGTACAACAATAGGGAATTTTATCAGATTACATTTTCAATAAAAATAGTTTGAATGAGTTTGATGTGAGTTCTGTTTCAATCATAAGAGTGACCTACACAGGTACCTTTTTTTTTTTTTTAATCATTTGTTTCTGCTCTCTATCTGTATTTTAACCAGTTCATATGTGGGTGAATTTGAGGAAAAGCAAATCAATTTGACCTTTAATGTAAAGTCATTTTTGTGTGATCAAAACAGTACTATTTCCAATACTAGGAAGAATGTGGATTTTAAGATTCAAAAGCACGTGCATTCTCAGTAACCTGGGAGGAATAATAATGTGGCTACTGGTTGAATGATAATTTTGTCTACATAACCGCCTTCCATCCTCTTGCCTTGGCTGTACATTAAGACTTCTGCCCAAAGATATATGTTTAACCAGGCTGTTTTAATATAACGTATTAAATTTTAATATTATTCAAGGACAAACACCGGACTTTAGCTCACTGTAGGATACCACAATTTCTTGCATCACTTCCTCTCTCTCTCTCTCTCTCTCTCTCTCTCTCTCTCTCTCTCTTTAACAGCTACTTTACACTAAACCAGGAAAGTAAGAATCATGCAGGAAAATTGCTATCAGCTGCTACCCTGGCTGGACCACACAATCCAGAGCATAGTAGCTTCCCCAAGAGTGGAGACTCTGACAGATTGGGCCAAGCCATTAACCATTACTAACGCCTAAGGGAAGAAATGGAATACAGTGAAAGGGCTATTAAGCCTCCCAGAAGATCTTTATGCCCATAAAATTTATTTGAAATGCAGATGCCCAGGGCCCATTCCCAGAAATTCTTATTTCTTTGATTTGGAGTAAAATCTGAGAATATGCATTTTTGATGTGCTCAGATATTTTTATCTGAATTACTGCAGGATTTTTTTTTCACTTGGCTTCAGTTTATATGAATATATGCTCAGACACAAGTGGTAATGGTTTGAAATTTGGAATGTCAAGGTGGGTCAGATGCAATATTTCCCCCTTATCCATAGTTTTGCTTTCTGAGGTTTCAGTTGACTGCTTTCAACCTCGGTCTGAAAATATTAAGTGGAAAATATCAGAAATAAACAATTCATAAGTTATAAATTGTGCACTGCTCTGAGTACTGAGATATAATCTCTTGCAGTCTTGTTCCATCTTACTGGGGATGTAAATCATCTCTTTGTCCAGCCTGCCCACACCTTTAATCACCTATTAGCGATGTGGGTAATCACATAAAATTTTAAAAACAGCAAAAATAGGGTTCAATGCTATTCTTGGTTTCAGGCGTCCTTTGGGTCTTGAGATGGATATCCCACAGATAAGAGAGGATTATTGTATATCAGAGCTTAGTATATATAGGTACTTATTTTTAACACTTTAATCAACAAATAATAATTCTATGTATTTATGGAGAATGATGTTATGTTTTGAAATATGTATGTATTTATAGGAACTTAATTTTGAAAATTAATGTAATAAATTCAAGATCAGTGATGTATATTTATCTCATTGCATTCTATTTATGTAGGTTTAGATAAGCTCAGGACTTCTCAAGGCACTGCTTGTTATTTTGAATCTCTTGTTACACATTCACGATCTTATATTTATTTTTGCCTATTATGTATTTATTCAACAAACCAGTCAGCACCATTATGTTTACTTTACATTTACTTTATAATTAAATCTCCATTATACTTCTGAATTCGATATCACAAAATCCTCAGGCTGCTTCTTCCAGTAGGAAGCAGTAAATTTTCAGCTAACTATTTTTCTATATTTGAAGGGAAGAAGTGAGTTTATTGAATGGAAGGGGAGATACGTACAAAATCATAGAGTCACAAAGATGATGCAAGAAATATAACCATGAAAGAGTTTGTCGGAGATGAGAAAAAAATAGGCAATCAATATCATTAGTTCCATTATTGAACAATTGAATCTGAAGTAGTGAATATCCAGGAGCACTTGCTTAATAAGTAAGTGGAGAAGGCATATGGCTGAAGTTTTAGGAATAAATATAGCCTGGAACTTGAAATCAGAGAGCAAATTATGTTCCCAGAGTTTGTAAAGAGGTTAGGGAAAAACGCTAAGGAGAAGTCTTATAGAACAGAAACATGGGAGGTGCAGAAAGAGAAAGGACTGCTATTGTCTGTGTTTTGTCTCTGTAACAAACTAGCTTTTTCTTCTTGACTGAGCCACTCCTTTCTTAAGGCATTCCTTCATTCGTATCTGATGGTAGAGATTTAAATCGATATACATATGGCATAGAGGACCACAGTGTACAGAAGCAGAGACTAGAAGGGCAGGGATCACAACTAGAGGATTAACTGTCAACTGACTGATACTTTGACTAGTTAGAGTCTATTTTCTCCTTCTGGATAAGAAGTTTCTTGAAATGCATAATCATTTTCCTCACCTACCTAGCTATCCATCTGTTCATTCATCAAGGATTAATTGAAATCTTACCATAGAGATTTCTTTATAGTGACACATATAACAGATTCTAAGATGCATGTACTAAGGCAAAATTTCTGCATCCAAAGATCTTACAGTTGGTTAAATAGAAAAGCAACACACCCCACTATATTGCAAAGTGCTGGGTGGGATGTGTGTTGAGGAAGATTTTGCTCTACCAGTGATATCTTATAGATAGCAGATGCTAAATAACTGAAGGTGGAATTAATTAAATGTGTCAAAGTAGACTTGAAAGAAGTTAAGATGGAGGTATACTTGATGGCAAGGAAAATTGAATTTGCATTAGGTTTGGTGGTTTGCCTGATGAAGCATGTTATGTCTTATTTTCATATGTGTGAATGCAAAACCTTTAGGGAGATCATGAGATTCACCAAAGTGATTATGCTCAGGAATATTTAACCTACGAATCAAAGCAAGTTATTTAGAAAACACATTCCCTTCAGTACTATCATTGCTTTCATATCTTCAGCTCTCTAGTCACAATATTAAAAAATTTCAATATCTTGAAAACACTGTGTACCTCACTTAAACTAGTACTTTAAAACAATTTTTTTCTCTTTGGACCAACTACTCTTTATATCAAATGTGTTAATGAGCACACATTCATAAGCTTGAGTACAAAATTAATCTCTTTTTTCCAGTTTCTTAAATATTTGAGGCATCTATTCAATTGATAGAGATATGGTAGAAAAGTTGCTCTTCTGATAATGTAAGCTTTCTAAATGTTTGGATATTTACCTGCCATTAGGTTGTTTTCTGAAATTGTCAAAAGAAATTCCGCTAAAGGCCTTTGTGTGTGTTTGTTTTGTTTTTTCCTAAGTGGTTTATGTGCTGACAAAATGCATTTTTTACCTTTCTTCATGAATCCAAATAGATAAAATGTGCTTTCCAGATCTGTTGATATTTATAAAAGCTTTAAAATTTTCATTCAAACACAATAGAAATTGTTTCTTGGAATAGTTTTCACTTTAGTGGGTTAGTTAATGCAGGTGTTCCTCAGATAAAATGAAAGTAATATTAGTCTTTATCTCACATTCTCCAGTGCCTGGAGTGGAATAAACCTGTCTTTCCCCTGAGCATTAAGGGATCTGCAAAAGGTGCATGGAGCATTTTGAGTAAGAGCAAACATGCTAATTAAGAGCAGGGAAAAAACCATCAAATACACCCGACCTTGGGCTCTGTGATTGAATCTAGCATGAAACTTGCATTCTCTGATACTTGCATTCCTCTCTCATACCAAAAATGATATGTTTTTCATAATTAATTCATGGTTATGCTCTGCTCTGCTATGCTATGTTATGCTATGCCATGCTGTGTTACGTTGAGGCTCAAAGTATGGAATTTAGATCTATGGAGTGTAGTACTGGATATCTTTTTAATCAAATACTACACTCTTGTACAGCAGTGACCTTGCCCACTTCACTTTTTGTTGTCTCTGATAAAGGTATCATAATGTGAAAAAACTTCCCTACATATACTTTTTTCTCTTATCCTTGAACTTTCATAAAACTGTCTTAGAGTGTATGTTCTCTTGTTTTTTGAGGTAATTTTTGTTAAAGTGACAAATGCAGAGTATAGAAAATACACTGGACTAGGTTTTAATTTTTAGCCTCCAGCTGAGAAAACTTGAGCAATTCATTTTATCTTTCAAAAACTCTGTTCCTCATAAGTAAAATGGGACTAAGAATGCCTTGTTCTGAAATATATGTAATCAGATTTTCTTACTGCATTTATTTTCTAGGGATGCCTTAAAAAATAATCCCAAACTGAAAACATGAAACAACAGACACTTATTCTATAAGAGTTTCTGGAGGCTGGAAATCTGAAATCAAGGTGTGGGCAGGGTCATTCTGTCTTCAAAAACTCTAGAGGAGAATGCATTATTTGCCCCTCTTGGCTTCTGTTGGCTGTAGTCATTTCTTGGCTGTGGACACATTGTGCCAGTCTCTGCCCCAGCAGACACATTGTCTCTTTCTCATCACCATGTCAAATTACCCTCTGCCTGACTCTCAGGAGGGCACACGTTATTGGATTTAGGGCAAACTGGGTGATTTCAGATGAACTTCTTATCTTAAAATTTTTAACTTAATTACATGTAAAGATGGTTTTTCCAAATAAGGAAACATTCACAGATTCCAAGGATTAGAATTTGGAAATATTATTTAAACAATTACACTAATATTCTACCACCTACCATAATACAAACATAAACAGCATTAAAAAGCGAGAGGATGGAGATGGTAAGCATTATCTTTCATGGACATAGTTCCACTAAATGCTATCTTCATGTGATCTAATATCATCCTTTATATAAACACTTTACATTTTCAAAAAGCAAATTTAGCTTCTTAAAAAAGGGTTACAAGCTGCTTAAGTGTCATAGGTCGCTTGATGATTCCTGAGTTTTGTAAAGTGAATAGCACAGCCCTGTTCACTTTCACCCCAAAATGACAACCATGCAGATATTTATAGAATTCTATGGCTAGATGGTTATAGTGCAGAAATAGCCTGCAAAGTGATTTTCTGTGTTAAAAATGTTCTAATTCATTCTATGTACAGTTGTAAATTCTTGACGAAACATTTAGTTTGGTTTTGGTCTAGGAACTTCCAAAAGAATCCACAATGAGGTTGATTTTTTTTCCAAAACCAAAATAGACCTTGCTCTTGTAACATTTTATGGCTAGATATACCGTATTATTAAATATTAGAATATTTGGTAATGAGTCAACACTCCAAAAAATTGAGATTATTGACATCAGGTGGCACGATAGAAAATCTAATGAGAAAATGGAAAGCAGTCACAAATAAGCCAACGATCAAATTAGGTAGCTGAGAATATCCAGTTACTTGCGGCAAATTTAGTGTGTTGGTACACTTTCAATTAATTATGTAGGAAGTTATAATGGTACTGAAGGAAACAGGCTTCGCAAAGACTTAGTTTTTATTAATTCATCACAGTGTGACTGTTTCCAACAAGACTCAGCATTTAGAGTAGAAAGATATAAATGAAGTATGGATGCTATAATATTTGTTCACTTTCCTAAATATTGGATACTACTATACATAATATGTTGAAAATTTCTGGATTTGGTAGTTTTATCACTTTGCTGGGTTTTTATAAATTAACAACAGACACAGCACAATGATAAGAATTTAATTAAATCTCTTGTCCATACCTACTAAACACAGCGGCATTTTTTAAAGTTGTTTTGAACTTCTTACCATTTTTATTTGATTTAACTGAGAAAATTTGAATTAAACTGGCCAATCAAATGTCAGGAGACATTTCTCAACAAGGCACAATATCTGTTGATCTTCTCTTCATCTATTTATTTTGTCACAAATATTTGCCTGGCAAGTGCGTTCATTAACTCTGCTTCCTTTTTCTTCTTGTTTGCATTTAAAAGGATAACCAAAAGTCATAGCTCGATAATTTTTTAAAAAAAAGATCTAGACCAAAGTAACATTTCTGTATCAGGGCATCAGATGAAGTACACTTGAATGAATGGAGAATTTGGATTTGCTTGCTTTATTTTACCTAAAAATTAGACAATGTGGAAAGAACTTGAGATATTTAAATGCCAACAGTAATAATAATGGCCAATCTTGTTTTATTAAAAATAGAGTAGAGTATTTCTCTTTTTTATCAGCAGAGGATATGTTCCAAACTCAGATTGGATGCTTGAAACCACAAATAATTCCAGACCCTATATATACACAGTGTGTGTTATGTTTTTTCAATATGAACTAAAATGATTGCTAAGTTACTAAAGGGCAGGGAGTATATACAATATGGATATGCTGAAAAGGGGATGATTTACGAACATTCTGGGTGGGACTGAGAGGGACAGAGCAAGATTTCATCATGCTACTGAGAACAGTGCACAACTTAAAATTTATCAATTGTGGCCAGGCACCTTGGCTGACGCCTGTAATCCCACCAGTTTGGGACACGAGGCTGGTGCATGACATCATGAGGTCAGGAGCTTGAGACCAGCCTGACCAATATGGTGAAACCCCGTTTCTACTAAAAATACAAAAATTAGCTGGACATGGTTGCGCTTGCCTGTAGTCCCAGCTACTTGGAAGGCTGAGTCAGGAGAATCGCTTGACCCTGGCAGACGGAGGTTGCAGTGAACCAAGATCGTTCCATTGCACTACAGCCTGGGTGACAGAGCAAGTCTCTGTGTGTGTGTGTGTGTGTGTGTGTGTGTAAACACACACATATATATGTATCCATATATATACACGTATAAATATGGATACATATATATGTATGTATATATATGTGTGTGTGTGTATATATATATACATATATATACACATACACACATATATATACATACATATATATGTATATATATATATTTCATTTTCCATGGTTATAACCATGGAAAATGAAACTATGATAAAGGAAGATTACTGTCGCTGAAAGGAATAAAGGAAAGTAAAGAGGCAAGGAAGAGAAGGAAGGGAAGGAAGGGAGGAAGGGAGAGAGGGAGGGAACTTAAGATTGTGGATTAAATTACACAAATAAAATTGAGGAGTTATCCAGATAGGCACACTCTCTCTCTCTCTCTCTCTCTCTCTCTCTCTCTCTCTCTCTCTCTCTCTCTCTCTCTCTTTCCCCCCTCCTTTTCCTTTAAATTCTGGGATACTTATGCAGAACATGCAGGTTTGTTACGTAGGTATACATGTGCCATGGTGGTTTGCTGCACCTATCAACTCGTCATCTAGGTTTTAAACCCTGGATGCGTTAGGTATTTGTCTTAATGCTCTCCCTCCCCTTGCCCCTCAAAAGCCAGGCCCCACAACAGGCCCCGATGTATGATGTTCCCTTGCCTGTATCCATGTTTTCTCATTGCTCAGTGTCCACTTATGATTGAGAACATGCGGTGTTTGGTTTTTTGTTCCTGTGTTAGTTTGCTGAGATTGATGGCTTCCAGATTCATCCATGTCCCTGCAAAGGACATGTACTCATTCTTTTTTATGGCTGCATAGTATTCCATGGAGTATATGTGTCACATCTTTTTTAAGTAGACATTTTAATTTTTCATGGACTATATATGTGGGGTATGCAAGGTCGTTTGCATTCTGAGGGCTCTCCTCTTTGCTTGTAAGTAGCTGACATCTCTGTGGGTGCCCACATGAGCTCATCTTTGTGTGTCCATGGAGAGAAACAGATATCACAAGCTCTTTAGTGTCTCTTCTTGTAAGAACACTGTTCATCTTGGATTAGAGCCCCACCGTTATGACCTTATTTAACCTTAATTACTTCTGTAGAGGCCCCATCTCCAAATGCAGGCACACTGAGGACTATAGCTTCAACATAGAAATTATTTATCTATATAATCCATAAACAAATACTTTCTTGTTTACTATAGGAAAAATATAGTAGAAGGATATTAATGTTGTATGACAGAATATCCTTTGATTTCCAGGTCCAAATGCTTCAAGGTCTAAATATCAATAATCAAAGAAGAAATTTTTCCTAGATGAACTATAGGAGATAATTGTTCAATCTGTCTGCCCTTGTCTGAATATGGGACCAATATATCCAATTTCACCTCACTAAAATAGAATTCTGTTATGCACCCATTTAACATGATGGTGTTTTCAATATCTTAATAAAAGTTTGATTTTTTTCCCCCTCTAAGCCCTTTCTACCTGAACCTAAGCATCCTCAGTTTATTGCTCATGTTTCATGATATGGGGCATGCCCAGAGAAAGGCTTGGAAACCTATTTCTCTTAAATTTCCATACACAACCCCAGGATACATATGCTTTCCAATAGCCTGAAATTGAACTCTCCCTCTCTCTGATTTATTTTGAACCATGTATAACCCCCTATGACAAATAACATGAAGGGAAATAAATTTAAGCCCACAAAGTATGGTTTATGATTACTTAGTCATTTATTCAGCAAATATTTGCTGAAAACTCATTATGCATCTGCAATTGATTATTTGTTACTTGGAAGTTTCTGAGTTTATTTCTGTATCTCTAATGTCTGTCTTATCTCCAGTACTCTATCATTTCTTTGTAATAGCGCTTTGATAAAAATCTAAAGATTTTTGTAAGATCATGTAACTCATTTATCTGGAGATATTGGGGACAATTTGTGAAGGAAATTATCCAGAAAGAAGTTACATTTGCACATTGATATAAAGAATATATATATCTTCACAATTCAAATAATGGCTAAAGAGAGGTAGAGAGATTATTAGGCAGAACAAAGAGCAAATATGAAAGCCCTGAGGAGGAAGATGTTTGATTCAGAAAAGGCCAGGGTGTCTAGAATATACAGAGAAAGGAGAGCAGCATCACATGAAGCTGCAGAACTGTCAGGGGCTAAACCAGGCAGGTCTTGGGGGAAGAAACCCAGCTCTCTAATGTGTAATCAAGTGCAGAAATTCTAAATGTATTTTCTCTTCTCCATTTCTCTCCCCTTCAATACGCACATACACACATATATGTAGATAGAGAGCTATGTATGTTTATTATCGAGAGTCTATATTGCATTCCATTTCTATTTGATGTAATTTTTCCAGAATAATGTGTTTACTCAATTTTGTTTTTGGTAACAGGAATTCTTATAATATTAGATAGATGGATAGATAGGAGGTTAAGTGTATAGACAGATAGATAGATATTCATTGCTGCCTCATTTTCTAACTTTTAAAAATATTTCTCAGTTTTAATTAATCAGCTAGGTGTTCTGTTCCTTAAAACTAAAACCATTCCAAATGGAAGTGGGTTAAACAAGGGTACCAATATTATGAGAATTCCTGCTCTATGCCAAGTTCTGTGCTATAGACTGAGAGTTGAACTGTGACTAAGGCAAGTCTGCCTTAAGGGGCTTATATATTAATAAAATAAAACACACACATTTTATTTAATAGTATCAATTTTTCTAAAATTTTACAAGAATAATGCATAAACATTTTAAGGGATTAATTGTAAGATGACTGCCTTTTTGCATTGTCTCATAACATTCAGCAAAAATCTAACAAATTTCTTGAAAAACAAAATTACAAAAACTAAGAATAAAAGTAAATATTTTTGCTCATAATCAATCTGTTGTCAGAATCTGAAAGTTCATGCATATTTACATATCCGTACTCTGCTACCTGAAACTAAGCAGACCTATGTACTTGAAAAGAGTTCTTTATTTGGTCTCTTCTTTACTATTTATTTGGCAGACACCTTGCATTTCTCTGCCTGCCAAGGAAAAGAAAACTCAATTCTACTACCACTTTAGGAATATTAACACTGGGGGCATGCCTGGTGCTCTTAGTCCTTTGTAAGTCCCCATGAAGATCTTTCATACAACAGTCAGTCATAAACAACTGGATATGGAGAATAAAGCAAGCTTCTGAAAGTGGAGTTCTTCTTTTGTCTTGGTATAATATTCATCTGTAAAGCATTACAAAAGAATGAGGAAACAGGAAAATAACTGGGAGAAATGATGGGGGCTATAAATAGAGCTGCTTATTGGTATACGCTGGGGATAGGTTCCTGTGCACACCAAAATCCATGGGCACACAAAGTCTCTGATATATAAAATGGCATCATGTTTATAATACTCTATGCGCACCCTCCTGCATGCTTCAAATAATCTCTAGCTTACTCATAATACCTAATGCAATGTAGACTTTATATGTAGATATCTTTTATTGTATTTTACTATATATCAATATATTTTATTGTATTTTTAACTTACATTATTTTTATTACTATATTGTTATTTTTAAGTATTTCATATCCACTATTGGTTCAATCCACAGATGTGGAAACCATGGATACAGAAAGCTGACTGTATTTGAATACACCTATTGAGAATATCAGAGAGCCAGATGATAACATGATGATGTTTCTATCTCAGTGTAACACAACTGTAGTAGATGGGACATCAGTTATACAGTTGGATATTAGTCCATCCTAGAGAATTCCATTTGATACTGATCCACCCATTTCTTAAATTGATCTTGTTAACATATCCTTCCATCTTTTGGAAACTGTTGTTTTACCCTCAACTTCAAGAAATGTCTTTTTTTATTGTTAAACTTTAAGTTCTGGGATGCATGTGCAGATCATGTAGGATTATTGGATAGGTATACACAATGCCATGGTGGTTTGCTGCATCCATCCCCCCATTATCTACATTAGGTATTTCTCCTAACATTATTCCTCCACAATCCCCCGACCCTCTGCTATCCCTCCCCTGGTTCCCCCACCCCTCAACAGGCCCCAATGTGTGATGTTCCCCTCCCTATGCCCATGTGTTCTCATTGTTCAATACCCACTTATGAATGAGAACATGCAGTGTTTGATTTTCTGTTTTTGTGTCAGTTTGCTGAGAATGATGCTAATTTCTTTTTTTAAAAAATAATGTGGTATGGAACTGGATTCAGTGATCATTTCCTCTCTTTTCACATAGTTTTTTACTTCTAGAAAAGTTTCTCTCTTTTCTCTAACATCTTATTATTAGGACATGTTCTTCTGTTTACCATGCTCAAAAAGATAAATAAATGCAATAAGCGCAATAAGTGGGAGGGGAACCCATAAGGGGTGAGAACAGGCTATGGTTCAGAGACAAGAAGATGATACACAATGAAAACATGAAAGACTGAAAAGAAGGTTGTTGAATAATGTAGTAGTAAAATTAAAGCCAAATTTAAAGGTAGTGAACAGCCAAGATACTATCACTTACATTACTGTTCTTTCCTTTTATACTATTGGGCAGCAAATAAAACACAATAAAAGAGAAACTAAAGTAAAAAACAAAAGAGTGCATAGAAATAAACAGACAATAAAAAAATCTTTTAATAAGCACCACTGATCATCTTATCAATTGTCAAATTTCAAAAGCCTTTTTCTTTTTTAAAAAATATCAGAACAAGGTTGATTGCCTACGATAACTTCTTGTACTCAAAATTATATTAGAAATTCTTATTAGTGTACTAAGATTTTTTAATAAAATGAAAACAATAATGCTTGAAAAGGGATGAATAAAATCCTTTATTTGTGGAGAATGTGTGACTATACAGAATACCCCCAATATGGTATATTTTTTCCATTCCCTGTTTTACTAATTTGCTCTTTAAATCCTTATAATTTCATTTCTTCTGATTCCCTTAGGTTTATTTTGCTCTTCTGTTTATTTGGCTGATGGTGAAAAATTTGGTTATTGATTTAAGATCTTTCTGCTTTTTAAATACAGATATTAAAAGCTATAGATTTCCCTCTAAGCACTGCTTTAGTTGCAACCCACATTTGTTCATAGTCTCTTTATTTACATTTGTTTCACAGTGGTTTATTAAATTTCCATTTTGCTTTCTTCTTTGATCTATTGGCTATTTAGGAGAGCATTTTCTACATATTTGTGAGTTTCACAAATTTCTTCCTATTATCGATTTCTAACTTCATTCCATTGTGGTCAGACAACCTACATTCGATTAGTTCTATCATTCTACCATTTATTGAAGTTTGTTTTATGACCTAGCATATAGTCTACAGTGCAGAATGTTCCAAGTTCACTTAAGAATATTTATTATACACTTGTTGAGTATTCTATAGTGTTAAGTATAGTTCATTTGTATTGTTGTTCAAGTCTCCTACCATCTACCTTAATTTCTCCTAGTTGTTTTATTTATTACTGAAAGTGCGATATTAGAGTATGCCACTATTACTTTTTAGTTTCTAGATATTTTATGCTAAAAAATAGATATTTTATGCTGAAAACTATAATGTACATACTGTTTTATACAATTGCATTATAAAACAGTTAAGACAAAAAGGAGAAAAACTATGCATTTATACTATCTTTTATAAGTAGATAATTATCTTCACTGATACACTTTTTATTTTTAATGTGGACTTGAATCACCATCTGGGGTCATTTGCTTTCAGTTTGAAGAAAACTTCCTTTAATATTTCTTAGTAAGCATGCCTGCTGGTGACAAATTCTTTCAGTTTTTTGTACATCTGAGAATGTCTCTATTTCATATACATATTTATTTTAAAAGATAGCTTTGCTGAATATGATTGTTGGTTGACAATTTTTTTCCTTGAGCACTTTAAACATGTTATCCCACATCCTTCTGGCCTTCATTGTTTCTATGAAATTTTTAGTTGTTACTTTTATTGGGGTTCCCTTGCAATTGATGAATCAATTTTCTCTTGTTTTCAACATGTTCTGCTTGGTTTTGGCTTTCAGTGTTTTCACTATGATGTGTCTATTTCTGAATATCTTTGTGTTTATGTTCTTGGAGTTCACTGAGCTTTCTGCATGTATAGACTATTTTTAAAAATTCAGGTTTTTAATTATATTTTTTCTGTTTCTCCTCCTCTCCTAGTACACTCACTGCACATTTGTTGGTGCACTTAATGGTTTTATACTTTTATTTGAGACTGCTTATATTTCTTTATTCTTTTTTCTCTCTATTCTTTAGTTTTCATATTCCTTACTATTGTATCTTTTAGTTCACTAATCATTTCTTTTGCCAATTCAAGTCTACAGGTCAGTCACTCTAGTTAACTTTTTATTGTCCCACTAATGGGCTTTTTCTTTTTGCCAGGTGTTTTCAGCCTATGGGTCATATTTTCTTCTTTCTTTGCATGTCTCATAATCTTCTGTTGGAAATTAGACATTTTAGATAATATAGCACAACTGGGTACTGTCTTCTGAAGGCTTATTTTATTCGCTTGTTTATTGGTTTAATGACTAGCTGGGTCGTTTAGTGAACTCTATTTCTCCCTCTGTAGTATTAAACTTATGACGTTTCACTTGAGGGAATCTCAGTCACGGATATGACCATAGTCGTCTTAGAATTACAGTTGTTTGGGCAGGACTCTCCTTGGTTGCCTTTTCCCCTGTCCAGGTCTAGTCGTTGAACTCCACTAATCACCAACAGCATTTCTATATTGTTTGTAAGACTGCGTTGGAACCTGAATTGCTCTACAGACCGATCCATTCAAATTTGATCTTCTTTGAAAGAGTAGTTTCCTAGGTCAGGGTTCCAGATTTGTTCTGACCTAGTTGGGCTCCAGAGGCTCTCTCTTTCCAAGATTCCCTGCTTTCCACGCCCTGGACAAAATCCTGAGCTATTGCCTCTGGAACTAGTGTGAGGATTGTAGCATGTTTCTCTGAGGGACATCTATACCTGAGGACAGGGCGTATGACGCTGGGAGGAAAAATAGCCTCAAGCCTTTTTGGCTTGCCTCTCCCCATGTACAGCAGGCTATGGAAAGAGCAACTGAGGCTCCGTATTCTCAGTGGCACAGTGCCCAGGTAGAGCCTCTCTCCCATGAGTGGGGACCAGGAGGAAGAAAAGAGTCCCTGACTCTTGACCACATTGACTTAGAACTTTGCTTGAATAGTAAGTAGGAGCAGAAAGAGAATGTCTGACATCCCACCTTTTCCCTAGAAAAAGTCCTCCAGCTGCTCGATGCAGGGAGAGGGATCCCTGTATGTTCTTGGCTAAACCAGTTTGGAGTGGAGTGTCTACCTCACTGAATTAAGAGAAGGAGGTATGGGAGTAGGTTCTCGTTCACGAACCAGAATCTTACTGTTCTTACCAAGCTCTAGTGGATTTTCTTGAGTAAATGTTTCTTTATTTGCTGCTTGCCTCCAGATCCATTTCCAGAATATTTAAATGTTTTTCCATTTATAATTTTCACCTGTTTCACTGGAAAGCACATCTGTAGAGCTCCTTATGCTATCAGGCTGAAATGAAATTCTATGATATATTTTTATAAGTAAAAAGAAAGTATTAGAAGATTGCTTAAGCTAAAATCAATGTATAAGACAATTAAATTTTATATGCCAGCAGCAGTGAGTTGAAAATACATATTTTAAAAGGTAACTAATTTTAAACAGGTTTGTTATTGCTATAAAGTATATACAGCAGCAAAAATAAATCTAACAAAAAGTTGTGGACATTTTTGTAGCTAAAAACATTTTATTGACATATATTAAAGAATGTAAAGAAACCACTATCTTAATATAGAAGACTGATGATAAAGATGTAATCATCTCAAAATTGGTTAATATTTCAATATAACTTCTACTAAATTTTACAGAAATTTTTATAGAACTTGATGATCTGATTCTATATTTTTAGAGAATAGCAAATGAACAATAATAGCTAATATATTCTTAAAGAAGAACACGGTATGAGAAAATGCTGTAACCAATATCAAGATTTATGATAAAGTTTTCATACATAAGAAACAGGGTATTCATGTGGGAACCAGATTATTGAAACAGAATAGAGATCTCTTAAAAGAATGAGGATGTCTAAAAATTTAATTTGTGAGAAACTGAGCTCTGATGACCAGTAGGTAAGTGATAAGTTACTCCATAATTAACTTTGAGAAACTCAATTTTTGGTATAGAAAACAATCAAATTAATACAACAACCTAAAATAATTTTATATAATTAAGAATGTTTAAAATAAGGCTTGAAAACACAAATTATAAGAAACTGATAAAATTAACTATATTACATTCAGAATTTTAAATGAAATGAAAAGGCATCATGAGTGTTAAAGAAGAAACCTTAGCTTCGTAGAAGATATATTTGCAACATTTAAGATTTAAAAATTTATTCCAGAGACATTAATTTGAGCTATGCGAAACTGCTAAAATTCTATGGTTTTTGATGTGTATAATAATGACAATTTCATTTAGCCAAATGAAATAATTGAAGTAAATTGAAAGAAAAAAGCAAATACCAATCCAAAAATAGAAAAAAAAAAAAAAAGATGAGTAGGTAAACAAGTAATTGATGCTGCCTGGAACTGACAGGTAAAATTTAACAAAAATGACTCCTAGACTTCCTTTCCTCAGTCAACAATTTTCTGAGTGTAGAAAGGAGAACAAGATAAGCAAATTCCAGGATTATTAAAAATATATATCTAAGTATGAATTTAGTGTTAGACCCACCAATTTTTCTCAGTAATAAAGAAGATAGTTTTGTTCTGCAGCAAGCAGTATTTCTGCTGCAGTTTCTAAATTATTATAATAGACTATTATAAAAGGAGAATATGCAAAGATTATTTCTCATATAAATAATGTCAACCACAAAAAGACAATTGCTTCATTTCACTTTTATTAATTGTATCTTGAAGAACAAATTCTATTTTCTATTTTGAACTCTTATACATAAAACCATCCAGAAATGTTCCTTGTGCTAATTAACAGTACTCAAACTTGTCACACACTTTCTGAAAATACAACACAACTATATATTCTATATCTTTTTTTTTTCTATATCTTTTTTGAGGTGTTGTTCCTTGCTTTTAGCTCTATCTAGTTATGACAATAAAGATTACTGGATCATTTGGTATATGACTGCTTAACCCCATTAGACACCTCTTTTTCTAAGTATATTCAAATTACTATATAATGATATGCAACCAGAAGGAATTCAGAAAACAATTGTTAATTCAGAGTCCTTTTTCTATTTGACTGCTTATTAGGAAAGCATTATAAGTCCTGTTTATATCTTAAACAAAGCAAAATTAAGTATAACTATACATCTATTTTGGGGAATGGCTATCAGTTTTTGGAAATCCTAGTATAGTGCTACATGGTACAGAAGTTTTATCAAACTTATTTGAAGTCATTTGAATGGAATATCTCACTTAGTTGAGTATTTTGGAAACCGGTAGGACACTGTTGATCAGAAATTGAATGGCAATGGTTTCGATTCATTACTTTAATATGCAATTATTGATTAGGTAGCCCAGTGCTCTGGGATCTATAATTTGCCAATATTTGAAAAAAATTAACCTAAATAATTATCTTGCCTAAATAACACTGTGCACAGTAACCAAAATGTGTTTATTTGCTTTTGGCTGTGAAAATAAGTGTTAATCAGCATTTCTATTTTGAGTAATGTATGTCTTTCAGTAATCAATTTGAGAAAGTAGATTAACAATTAATATATGCAATGTGACTGCAGTTTGTGAGATAGAATGAATGACAACAAAATATTTCAGGTTGGGGGTGAAAGTTTGAGCTAACGTGGGACCAGTCACTTCTCACTGACCAGTTTTACTTTCAACTGAAGTATGTTCTTAAGTATTGCTTAACTGTTGTTCCAGACAACCAGTACATATCTCCATACGATTAATTGACACATGCAAAATGGAGCACATGCCTTTGAGACTTCTCATTTTGTTCTTATTATGTAACTACTATAGGTCTTCTCTACAGAATTTTAATATATGCAGTGTATCTCCTCGGATGGTAAATAGGGCTTTTGCTGTACCTTAATGTGAATGTTCTAGGCCATGAATGACTCTATTTTTAGGTACCTGTGGAAATCAACAAAGTGCATCCTTGCAAAACTTTATTGTCATACACTCCATCTTTTAACACAGAGTTTCTCAAACATGTGTTTCAAACATGATGACATTCTATCCAATCAAATTTGCTTAACCCATTATCAGGCTAAATAAAGAAAATTAAGCTTACATATGGTTATATGGAGACTTGAGATAATATGTGTCTTCCAAAGGAACACTTAAAGATTACTTTTGTAAAAGAAATATTTTGCATTTTTAAGGTGATGAGGGTAAAACTCCTTTGGTCTTTCAGGGGGTCCCATTCATTCAACCTGTTATGGTTGTCCTGGTCCATGCTGATTGCAAAAAGGTAGAGAGGAGGGTTGGGGAGAAAGCCTGAGTGGGCCATTGAAGTTGGAATTGTCTTGAGGTTTGCAAAGGGTTCATGAACTAGAAAAACAAGTGTTATTTGGGCAGTCATTTTGAAATGATGCAAATTATTGTAATTTTTACTTTTTCTAGATAATTCTCTCAGTATTTTGGCAAAGCATAATGGATTCAACCGCCAGAAGCAAGAAGTCTACCTTTTACCAATCATAATCAGTGATAGTGGAAATCCTCCACTGAGCAGCACTAGTACCCTGACAATCCGGGTCTGTGGCTGTAGCAATGAAGGTGTTGTCCAGTCTTGTAATGTTGAAGCTTATGTCCTTCCAATTGGACTCAGTATGGGCGCCTTAATTGCCATATTAGCATGCATCATTTTGCTGTTAGGTACGTATTTCTTTCATAGCCTAATGGCCACCCTTTTTCTGGTTGATAAATGACTGTAAATAAGGACAGAAATCTCTGATCTAGCCAGGCAACAGCATTCTCTTGGGGAAGAGGAACTTCCTTTCCTTCTTCACGTTTTGAGATCACTAAGAAGTGAAGAGAAAAAGCGTTGTGACAGTAAATGTCCAATTGAAGAGCACTTTCAGTGCCTTTTTCAATTCCATCACCAGTAAATGATGAACAAAGCATGATGGTGGTTGCAGTAGGGGAAGGGCCTGTATGTCATTACAACACCATCTGTCACCTAAGAAGAACTCCCAGTGTGAAGCATACCAGTTTACTGCCTGCAACAGCAGACTCTACTATACCCACAACAGTGGTTTTTTTTTTTTTTTTTTTGAGACAGAGTCTCACTCTGTCACCAGGCGCCAGGCTGGAGTGCAGTGGCACAATCTGGGCTCACTGCAACCTCTGCCTCCCGGGTTCAAGCAATTCTCCTGCCTTAGCCTCCCAAGTAGCTGGGACTACAGGTGCACGCCACCATGCCCAGCTAATTTTTGTATTTTTAGTAGAGACGGGGTTTCACCATGTTGGCCAGGATGGTCTCAATCTCTTGACCTCGTGATCCGCCCACCTTGGCCTCCCAAAGTGCTGGGATTACGGGCCTGAGCCACTGCGCCCAGCCCACAATAGTGTTTTAATATAGATTGGGTTACTGAGTCCATCAGATCCCAAATTTGGTGATATAAAAAGAAAACAAATAAGCAAACTAAAAGTAAGTTTTCTTCAAAATACCATTGTGTTTCTCTGATATTTTCCTTGATATAAACATCAAATTGATATTTTCCTTGATATAAACATTAAATTAAAATGAAGATTGCAAATTAAGATTCTATAACATTTTAATTTAAATAATCCAGTTATAAAAATGAGATTAAAAAATAGGAAAATAGAAAAGAGAGTTGTATCTTACCCTACCCCTGAGTAACAAAATACCATAAAGACGGTGTCAGTTACTCTTTCTCGTTCCATCTGCCTTGCTCACCCAGTGTCTTGGATTTAAGCGTCACTTTGCTGACGTATTTTACTCCATTAGCCCACATTTGATTTGGCTGATCTAGCTAGTTGAGTAATTTTCCCTTTTCCTTTTTCACATTTAGGTTTCCCTTCCTAGCTAGAGGCATTCCCACCCTCCCACAAGGCAAGTTGCCCATACAAATTTGACATTCACTTTTATTTTTTGGTAAAATAACATAATTTAATTGGAGAGTGCCTTGAAAAACTGTTAAAGCCCAAGGTCCTAGTTTTCTCCTTTTTTAAATAGAAGGGTGCTTTGGAACCAAAGGATGTTAAAGGACTTGCTTGAGACACACATCAAGTTAATCATACTTTCAGTGCTATATTCTATTTTGTGCCATTCACTCTAATGATCATAGCAGTATAAAATACAACTTTTACCATGAATACGTGCATATCAGTTCTTTTAACCTAGCTCTACCACCATTTAATAAACAAATAATCTGTAACAGTATTTACTCAAAATTTAATGTTCATCCTTCAGAAAGATGTTTAACTTAATTCTCTAGTAAATATTACTAAAGCCGTATGCTCTTACGATTTTGCAAAAATACCCCCTCTCATAACATATATAGTGGGTTGCTTGCGTTACATGCTTGTTTGGCTGACTATTATTTAACATTTTTCCTACAGTCATCGTGGTGCTGTTTGTAACTCTACGGCGTCATAAAAATGAGCCATTAATTATCAAAGATGACGAAGACGTTCGAGAAAACATCATTCGCTACGATGACGAAGGAGGAGGGGAGGAGGACACAGAGGCTTTTGACATTGCAACTTTACAAAATCCAGATGGAATTAATGGATTTTTACCCCGTAAGGATATTAAACCAGATTTGCAGTTTATGCCAAGGCAAGGGCTTGCTCCAGTTCCAAATGGTGTTGATGTCGATGAATTTATAAATGTAAGGCTGCATGAGGCAGATAATGATCCCACGGCCCCGCCATATGACTCCATTCAGATATATGGCTATGAAGGCCGAGGGTCAGTGGCTGGCTCCCTCAGCTCCTTGGAGTCCACCACATCAGACTCAGACCAGAATTTTGACTACCTCAGTGACTGGGGTCCCCGCTTTAAGAGACTGGGCGAACTCTACTCTGTTGGTGAAAGTGACAAAGAAACTTGACAGTGGATTATAAGTAAATCACTGGAACTGAGCATTCTGTAATATTCTAGGGTCGCTCCCCTTAGATACAACCAATGTGGCTATTTGTTTTAGAGGCAATTTTAGCACCAGTCATCTATAAACTCAACCACATTTTAATGTTGAACCAAAAAAAAAAAAGATAATAAAATTAAAAAAGTATATGTTAGGAGGTTATAAATCTTGTGGAGTGTGAATTAAGTATGTGGAGTTTCTAGAAGTCCTTGGATATTTGATATTTACCTGACCACCACAGACAAAGGTTGGGATCCTGGCTAATCCTTAGAGAAATGGTTTAAATAGAGGAAAAAATCAAAATTAAAAGGTGCTTTCTTAGAAAAAAAAATTACGGACCTGCAAGGAATCTGCTGCTGATATATGTCTTCTGCAAGGATTTTTATGAATGCAAATGGTTTTTTCCCGTTCACCAATAAGGATTCGCCACAAATGATAAAGCAATACTTGGTCTGCTGTACATTATAACTTTTTGGAGTTTTGAGAGGCCTCCTAGATTATATGGTACGGTGACCACACATTGTACATAATTGTTGGCCCCACTCACCAGAGACCGAATAGCATCTTTAAATATTGTGTCGAGCCTTAAAATATTCACATGTTCGTAATCCATTCCAGGGTGGGGCTTACCAATTCAGTGGTGGGAGGAGAGAAATCCCATTCAAACATGCTTGTTTGCTAGAAGCAGGATTCCTCGTTCCCTCCGCTTCATCTTCTTCCACAAGGACACAAAGATAAACTGTATCACACAGTGGACTACATAAGAGACAGATGGTTTTATTGCTAGCGCGTGAATTTATTTGTTTAATCCTCGAAATAAATATTTTATTGATGTCCATTAATGCTTTTATTTATTAAGGTTGGTAATCTATAGATTAAGGGGATATATGGAAAAAAACTAAATTATATCCATTAATAATCCTTTAGATTGTTTTATATAAATATATATACAATGAATGTTTAATACATGTACATTTTAATGAGATGAGTATGGCAGGCAATATTATCAAAAAGAGAACTAATAGTCTCTTTAGAGTAGAAAGTGTTATTGTAACTGGTGATGGCAGGAACAGCATTTTCCCAGAGAAACTTTTGGACTGTTTTCTATTTTGTTCATAATCCTAGTATTTGGTGTTTTTACTACAAGCACAAACATCCTAAAGTATACTGATTCCTGTGAATATTTAAACTCTAGACTTTTAGATACCTACATAATGCCCTGCCCACTAAACATGCTTCTAGTTATCCCCACAGTTTTAGAGCAGGAACTGATTTGTACATAATTTAACTGCTTACATTTTTAGCACTCTTCTCCCTGATCTTCATGGTGATGCACAGAATGTCTTAGACTCCAAAAAGGGACAGCACTAGGAGATGTGAGCATATTTAATTTGTAATGCAAACCTGCCATTTAGGAGTAGAAAATGTATGATAAAACTCAAGTATTACATGCAGATCATTTTAATTTTCTACTTTGCTTTAATGCAATATTGTTTATTTACTCCATGTATTGTATTCAGAGAAACTCCTGTATTGTTTCCTACTTTGTGAAATATATTTTTATAAATATCTTTGTTGTCATTAATTTTTTTTCAGTCAGTTGAAGATCTATTAACAGAACCATCCACTCTAACTAAAATTCTAGAATACCCAGCCAAATCATCCCAAGGGTCACTTTTGTTTGTAAGAGTCTTTATTATAAAGGAACAGAGAAGAGAAATGGCTTGCCAGTGACCACACAGCAAGATACCAGCAGGGAAATAAAAGGAACATGAAACACCTAAAGGCTAGTCCAACTGTATCATTTGGGTCCTTCTGGATGCAGATGCATTGGGCAGGGAAAATCTGCAGACAAGTTTGCAGACCTAAAACTTGTAACGATAAAGGGATGGGGAGCAGAATTTGGCAAGAGAGTCTTAGACTGCAGTGCAGACCTGGCAAAATCTCTGCCAGCCTGACAGGAGGTTCTAGAGTGAAAACGTATCCATTCAAGCAGTCAGACTGCGGTGCTCCATCATCTCATTCACCCCAACAGGGGGTTCTGGAGTGAAAATGTACCCATTCAAGCAGTCAGGCTGTGGTCCTCTGTCATCTCAGTCATTGGTGTGGGGCTGCTAAGAAGAGAATGGTTTTTGACTCAAAAACTGAAGGCACTAACTTCTAGAAATTACCTCCACTGTGACAGAAACAGTGTGTTTAAATACTAGACTAAGGATTTATAGTTATCCAGTGGCTTAATCAACTTTTTATTGAGTTTTTGTTGCTGAGAGTAAGTTATCATTTATGCTTACTACTATGGCTAGTGAACACTTTCTCTTGAGGTCAGAGGGATGATCCAACGTGACTTTAAAATATACTAGGACTTGGCACAGTGTTTAAAACAAGTGCTTGCTGGATGTAAATTATTAGTGGTAGTTGCAGTAATGATCAATAGTAATATTCTAACTATCTTACATATTCCAAAGCAAGGGGAGATTATTATTATGTTTTATATCTCTCTTGCACATCAGGCTCATTTCTAGTGTACTTTGAAGTTAAGTGCCCAAAGATTACAGACACACAGATATACACAGAAAAATTACAGTATTTTTTTAGGAATATAAAATCTATATCCTCAGATATTGGTATTCTTCATACAGTGGTTTCTGTGAGCAGGAGATAATGTCTGCTACACAGTTGCCCAAGTATTGTCTCAATATTCCCTTTGCCTAGGAAAAGAAAATGACAGCATGAATCTATTTGCTGACTTTCTTTGCCACTACAATGTCTGCATTTTGTGTTTAAAAGCCTACTTCAGGTCTCGTTACATAAAATAAAGTGAGTAGTACCTTGATCCTAATAAGGTTGACCTATATTTTTAGAGTGTCTTGAATCAAACTAAAAATCTCAAGAACTCTCTCTTTCTCTCTCTCTCTCTCTCTCTCACACACACACATACACACACACACACACACACACACACACACACACACACACACACACACACAGTTAACTTAAGGTTTCACTTTAGCAATAGACTTGCCAGGACTTCCCCAACCAAAAGAGATCAATAAGGTTCCTAACATTTCCTTGGATTTAAGTATCCCATGCTCAACTTGTTAAATAACACATTTTATAAAATTTATTGACATTTTAAATTTCTGTGCATTGTGTTCTGTTCCATCAACACTGACATAGCAGAGACAAGAGTACTCTCTGCTAAGTGGAGAAGAATGGATAAGGTGGAATCAAGTGAGACAAAGTTATTTCCCTATGCCTACTTCTCAATTCAAGGTGTCCACCTGGGGAACTGAGGCATCCCTGGGTAATTGCACACAACATGAGATTGATTCAGCCTCTACTCTGTCTATGATTTAATCAAATCGTATTAGCGAAGTGTCTCTTAAACTTCCATATATGAATATAAAAGAGTATTAAGGTGGACATTTCTTACAATATTTTTATGAGTACAGTTATAATAGGATGATTAAAATATGCTACTATTAAATTCATGTGTTAACCTTACCAGACAGAATTATGACATCTAGGGTGTGAACTTTAAAGTGAAACTGTTTTGAAAAAAATGCGTAGTTAAGTGTATGTGTATATATAGGAGAAAAGAAAACAGATTTACTGGTATCACCAGTGAAGCAAGAATGCTTAGAAACAGACAAATGTGTCTTTGAGAGAGTTTGCTTAATCAGAGGCTTAAAGTAAGACAAGTCTCTGTGTGAGACTTAGAAATCTCCTAGGAGCAGCCGGACTCCACACTGAGATTCAACAGAGTTCTGGGCTATGCTGTATTTTGGAAAAGGAAAAGTGGGTGCTGAGAGCTAAGTAGCCAATTACTCTTCATAGCCACATAAGGACTGAAGGCAAGTGGGCCCTTCCAACAAGTTGTATTATGCGATCACTGGCTTTGCAGGGAATCTCACGAACGTATAACCTTCTGATTGCCTTTTTGATTGAAAGTTCCTTCTGAGATCAGGGCAGTGCAACCAGTAATAAGATTTCAAAAAATCCCATCACTGGCACTGTCGGAAAGGCTGAGCATGACTGAAATCCTATCATTGTCAGTCAAAAAGATAAGGTAACAGCGGGCATCACTATAAAAGCTCTATAAATGCACAACTTAAGCATGAATATCAACATTAAATGGAATATTATATATATATATCCTTATACATATATTTGTAAATATATTCATGGATGTAAATATGTACACATATACACAAGTTACTGGGGATAATTTATAGTTTTAATTTTTCATCTCATAATCTCATGCACTGCCAAAAAATTGAAATTGTGGCTCTCTGTTTTCATGAATCTAACCTTGAATTTTAAAGAAATTGAATTGAGGGTAAAGGGTTTTAAAAGCAGGTTTTTATTTGTGAACAGAACAATGGCTCATAATACCTGGGATTAGAATTAAATATGTCACATTGTGAGGCTGTACTTAGACTTTTTAAATGTCATTGTATTTTTTGTGAAAAAAATATTGTAGAATATATTTTGCAGGAAATACTTTTCAATATTTTTTAAAAGTTTCAATACTGTTTTATTTGCTATACAAAGTTTATTTGTACTATTACTTAGCCAAACAGTGTTGAATGTATTGTTTGCCCTTGTAATTATTGCTTCTTATAATTGTAGAAGACTATGTCTTCATGATCTATTATTTAAAAATACATTTATTATCATTGTATTTTTAATCAACACAAATTTATGGATTACATGGTATACTGTTGAATATTGAAGATATTCTAGTCCTAGTGTTTTGAGCACAGACCTAGTGTTATGAAGGGCATAAAATTTAAAAAAAATTTCCTGAGTTGATGAACTATTTGAGGAACAAGAACTTTGTCTGCCACATTTATTGAGTATCAATCAGTACAGAATTTAAGCTACATGGTTGATATGGAAAGAGTAAATACGGTAGCATTCTCAAACTTATTTTCTTTATTTATAAAATGTGCCTAATCAATTTCATAAGAACTAATAGTTGAAACTTTTTTTTTTTTTTTTTTTTTTTTTTTTTTTTTTGTTTTTGTGTTTTTTGTTTTTTAGGGTGGGGT
>CAUYQU010047354.1:0-20130 GCA_963574635.1 Cheracebus regulus | reverse complement strand
AGTGTCTTGGGCCGCCGGAAGGTGGGTGACGTGCGGATCTTCTTTTTTTTGTGGCTGTGGACACCTTTCAACACTGCCTTCTTGGCCTTTAAAGCCTTTGCTTTGGCTTCGGCTTTAGGAGGAGCAGGAGCTTCCTTCTTCGCTTTTGGCGCCATCTTGTCTAATACCCATTTTTAGACTGCATTCTAGCCTGGGCAATAGAACAAGAATCCTGTTCTCTCTCCCTCTTTCTCTTCCTCTTTCCCTCTTTCATTCTTTTTCTTTCTTTTGCTCTTTCTTTCTTTTCTCTTTTTCTTTCTTTCAAAAAATAAAATAAAATAAAAATAAAAAATAAAAAAATCCTGAACTTTAATATAGTTTTTTAAAATACAATTTTAAATATCCAAACCTAAAATTATTTGGAAACAACTTTATTGCATACCATAGCAAAACTGTCTGAATCAACATTTGTCAATTTACCAATCCATTTATAATACTAGAGTCCTGGTACTCAGGACTCATTAACGTCTGTACTGAGATGACCCACAAATGTCAAACTACAGAGCTTTTTATTTTTTAATTATTTGAGACAAGGTCTCACTCAGTCCAGCCATGTGATCATAGCTCACTGTAATCTTGAACTATTAGGCTCATGCGATTCTACTGCATCAGTCTCAAAGTAGCTAGGACTACAGGCATGCGCCACCACTTGGCTGGTTATTTTACAGTTTTTGTAGAGACTCGGGGGTGGGTCTTGCTATGTAGCCCAGACTGGTCTCCAACTCCTAGACTCAAGCAATCCTTCCGCCCTGGCCTGCCAAGGTGCTGGGATTACCTGGATGTCAACGAGTCATCTATGATGAAAGAAAAAAAACACAGAATAGTGAGAAACAAAATTATAAAAAACTTATATTTCAAGAAAAATAACTTCCTGTGGCTTAGCAAAAAAATATGAGGACTTCTCTTTTTTTAATTCCTGTGTTTAGAATTCAAAAGCCATACCTTAAAGACTCAAAGTGATCTGAATCATCCTGAGGTAGATACTGTAACCTGAAGTTTCTATTTAACCTTAGTCAAATGTAAAACTTAGGGCTACTGCTTTCTACTCTATTTTAACCACTAAAATTTTTTGTCCTCTTATTTTTATCAAATTTTATCCTTTGAGTTTCTGAGTTGAGGTTTTATTATCATTTAAAGATTATCTGTCTTATTATATAGCACATCCACATTTGGATTGCTAAAATGGTATTTTTCTCACAGGACACATCATCCAGTTCTGTTACGAAGAGCTATATCTAAATACCTGTGATCCCAGCTACTCGGGAGGCTGAGGCAGGAGAATTGCTTGAACCCAGGAGGCAGAGGTCGCGATGAGCTGAGATAGCACCACTGCACTCCAGCCTGGGCAACAAGAGCAAAACTTCATCTCAAAAAAATAAAAACGAAGTAGGAAAAGGGGAGGATCCAACATTGAGAAGGACCCCCTGCATGTAACTCCCTTGTCTTTTTTTGTTCTAAAACTAGACCACGGTCAATGTTCAAATCATTCTACAAGGAAAAGTCTTTTCTTCATAAACTTCCCTCTAATCTGGGATTTCCACATGGATAGGCTCTCTCTTCTAGGCAATATTATAGGTTCCAACCTAAAATGATTTTTCCAAAGGAGTCCGCCTCTCATGGTTCACTTCTTCTGTTTCATTTTACTCATACAATAAAGGATTGCTAAATGTCACTTCTAAATATATTGATATGGGAGATTCCAAAACACAGTTTGTTTCTATGCTAGTTAGTAGTTGATAATTCTGGTAAGTACCCTAGCAATTTAAAGAAGTACTTTCTAGTATAGAAAAATAACAGAACAAGACATATCTAAATGTAAGGGGAAATGTATTTTTAAATTTACACACAAATAATTAAACAAGTGAAGTAAGAACACAATTACTCAGCACCTATCTTTCTGGCTCTAAGTTACCTTTATATTTTTAGGATTAGCAATAATCTCTTCTGAAGCTTGGCACCCCAAACAGCCCATTAATTTCACCAATGAATATAGGCAAAACTGATTACAGACCTTGTCTTAAGTATTCCCAGGAGTTAGTTGGTTTTTATAATTAGGGAAAATATTAAGCTAATATGCTAGTCCGGTTATTTACCAGGAAATTATTACTTGGTGAAAGCACTAGTCATGTGGCTGGGTGTGGTGGCTCACGCCTATAATTACAGCACTTTGGGAGACCGAGGTGGGCAGATCACTTCAGGTCAGGACTGCGAGACCAACCTGGCCAACATAGAGAAATTCTGTCTCTATTAAAAATATAAAAATGATCCCAACATGGTGGCAGGCGCCTATAATCTCAGCTACTCAGGAGGCTGAGGCAGTAGAATTGATTAAACACAGGGGGCAGAGGTTGCAGTGAGCATGCCACTGCAGTCCAGCCTAGGTGACAGAGAAAGACTCCGTCGCAAAAAAAAAAAAAAAGTGAAATCAAAGAAAAGTAAGCACTTTAATATTCACACAAAACAAATACTAAACTACTTAACAGTGCCTTTTAACCAGGCCCTTTGATGAATAAAATTATACCTAGATTTAATTTAGCAGTTATTTAGGGTCCTCATGAACCCTTACCAGTGTTCAATTAATAATACAAATACAAAGAGAATACCTTTATGAGACTTAGTAGGGTTTACAGTTTCCAAAGGTATACAAGTATGCATTATTCCACTAATACAGCTTTTCTTCTTCCTGGCTCACTGCCGTAATTCTGTGACATTTATTAGAAAACTGCAATGCTATTGCTACTATTAAATACAAACATTTGTTTTCCAGAAATCAACAAAATGAATCAACCAAGCATATTAGAAGTCAAAAAATGTTCCAAATGAGGCTGGGCACAATGACCCATGCCTGTAATTTCAGCACTTTGGGAGGCTGAGGTGGGCAGATCACCTGAGGTCAGGAGTTCAAGACCAGCCTGGCCAACCTGGTGAAACCCCATCTCTACTAAAAACACAAAAATTAGCCAGGCATGGTGGCGGGGTACCTGTAATCCCACCTACTTGGGAAGCTGAGGCAGGTGAATCGCTTGAACCTGGGAGGTGGGGGTTACAGTGAGCCAAGATCACACCACTGCCCTCCAGCCTGGGCAACACAGTGAGACTCCGTCTACAAAAAACCAAAAAATTGCAATCTAAATGAGGTTAATATGTATGTGCTTCATGAATTTTTCACAAAGTAATCTGTAGTGTAGTCTGGCTTATCAAAATTTAGTTTTTGATTATCAAAGATGTAACATAGGGTATTTAGGTCATCTTATTTACATCTAAAGCTAAAGATTTTCAGTCCCAAATAGAAAGTAACAGATATTCACACTCTTCGAAAACAGAAGGAAGAAAACCACAAATGACAGACAACTAAAACACTATATTCTGTCAAACGCAAAAATGAAAATATTCTCCTTTCCACATACCACCACACAATTACGTCTCACTAACTTTACAAAAAATAGTGCATCTTACTCTTAAAAATTTGTTTTTTGAACACATTTTTAATTGCAGTAAATGATACATAAAATTTACCATTTTAACTATTTTTAAGTACACAATTCAGTGGCATTAAATCTATGCATGACATTGTGCAACCATTACCATTATTCATTTTCAGAACTTTTTCATTACTCCAAACAAACTCTGTACCCATTTAACTATAGCTTCCCATTCCTCCCCTACCGCCAGCTCCTGGTAACCAATATTCCACTTTCTATCTCTGCCTCTTCTAAGTATCTCATGTATCTAGTTACCTGATGTAAATAGAATCATACAATATTTGTCCTTTTCTGGCTTATTTCAATTTGCATATATTTTCAAGGTTCACTCATACTGTGGCATGTAACAGAATTTCATTCCTTCTTAAGGGTGAATAATATTCCTATGTACTTATATACCACATTTTGGAATTTATCCATTCATCTGTTGATAGACCCCTGGGTTGTTTCCATCTTTTGGCTATTGTAAATAATGCTGCTAGAAACATTAGGGCACATGTATCTGTTTGAGTCTCTGCTTTCAATTCTTTGGGGTATATATCTATGAGTGGAATTGGTAGATCATATAATTCTACGTTTACTTTTTTGGGGGGAACCACCTGTTTTTTGCAACAGCTGTACCATTTTACATTCCCCACCAGCAATGCATGAGGAAAGCTACTTTTATGAGAGACAGCCCCACATAATTTAAAAAAAAAAAAATTGGCCAGGTGCGGTGATTCACACCTGTAATCCCAGCACTCTGGGAGGCCGAGGTGGGCAGATCACGAGGTCAGGAGAATGAGACCATCCTGGCCAACATGGTGAAATCCTATCTCTACTAAAAATACAAAAAACTTAGCTGAGTGTGGTGGTGCGCACCTGTAGTCCCAGCTATTCAGAGGCTGAGGCAGGAGAATCACTTGAACCTGGGAGGTGGAGGTTGCAGTGAGCGGAGACTACATCACTGCACTCCAATCTGGCCACTGAGTGATACTCTACCTCAAAAAAAAAAAAAAAATCAATAAAAACATAAATTCTATACTGTTTTGACAGCACTTGCCATCTGTTTAAACTGTACATTTATGTGTGTGCATATGTGTGTATATATACATATTTTATTGAGATATAATTCACGTATCATACAATTTACCTACTTAAAGCACACAATTCAATGGCTTTTAGCATAGTCACAGTTGGGTATCCATCACCAAAATAAATTTTATTTTTGAGACAGGGTCTTACTCTGTCATCCAGGCTGGAGCAGTGATACAATTATAGTTCACAGAGCCTTGACAACCTGGCTTCAAGGGATCCTCCCACCTGAGCCACCTGAGTAGTTGGGACTATATATAGGTACATGCCACCATGCCCAGCTAATTTTATTTTTTGTAGAGGTGAGATCTCACTATATTGCCCAGGCTGGTCTCAAACTCCTGGGGTCAAACAATTATACCACCTTGGCTTCCCAAAATGCTGGGATTACAGGCGTGGGCTAACATGCCCTGCTAATTTTTGTATTTTTAGTAGAGACAACTTTTCACCATGTTGGCCAGGCTGGTCTCCAACTACTGGCCTCACATGTTCCACCCACCTCAGCCTCCCAAAGTGCTGGGATTACCGGTGTGAGCCATCTCACCCAGCCTATTTCCAATTCTACAATCACCTCATGTTAACTTGTTACATTCCCCTCTGTGGGGCACAGGCTTTTAAAGACCATTTTTAATTAAGACTCACCCTTAAAAAATAATCCTCCCAAACAGACAAGGTGGAGAAAGTAACGCTGGGAAAAATTACATTTTCTCATATAGGATAAAGATACTAGGTGTTTTCTGTGCCAAAAGACTAAGGTCATATTTCTAGGTTTTGCAATTTTTCATGACAGTCCTATTACCTATTAATTTAACCAATCTAGAGTCTGCTATTTCAGTCTGTAACATGTTAGAGACATAAAGTTCCCTATGAGAACTTTTGCTCACTGTATTACATAATTACACATTTTGCCCTAAAGCTGCCTCTTGCAAGCTTTAAGAGAACTTTCTGATTAGAGTATTCTGGATTTAGAGAACAAATCCACCTCAGTTTTCAAGGGCTGGGCATGATGGTTCATACCTGTAATCCCAGCACTTTGGGAGGACAAAGCAGGCACATCATTTGAGGTGAGGAATTTGAGACCAGCCTGGCCAACATTGTGAAATCTTGTCTCTACTAAAAATTCAAAAAATTATCCAGGCATCATGGCATGCGCCTGCAGTCCCAGCTGGTTGGGAGGCTGAGGCAGGAGAATCGTTCGAACCTGGGAGGCGGAGGGTGCAGTGAGAAGAGATTGCACCACCGCACTTCACTCACTCCACTGTACTCTAGATGACATAGTGAGACTCTCTCCAAAAAAAAAAAAGAGAGAGAAAGAGAGAGACACAGAGAAAGAACAAATCCACCTCAATTTTGATCTTATTTATCTAAATTCTTATCTTTACAGATTAAACAATTCCACATTTTTTTTGAGATGGAGTTTCACTCTTGTTACCCAGGCTGGAGTGCAATGGTGCAATCTCGGCTCACTGCAACCTCCGCCTCCTGGGTTCAAGCGATTCTCCTGCCTCTGCCTCTCAAGCAGCTGGGATTACAAGCACATGCCACCATGCCCAGCTAATTTTGTATTTTTAGTAGAGACAGGGTTTCTCCATGTTGGTCTGGCTGGTTTCGAACTCCTGACCTCAGGTGATCTGCTGGCCTCGGCCTCCCAAAGTGCTGAGATTACAGGTATAAGCCACCACACCAGGCTTTTTTTTCTTTCTTTTTTTTTTTTTTTTTTTTTTTTTTAATAAGGAATATTGCTCTGTATCCCACCACCCAGGCTGGAGTGCAGTGGCACAATCTCAGCTCACTGAAACCTCCACCTCCAAGGTTCAAGTGATTCTCCTGCCTCAACCTCCCAAGTAGCTGGGATTACAGGCGTGCCCTACTAAGCTCTAACTTTTTTTTATTTTTAGTAAAGATGGGATTTCACCACGTTGGCTAGGCTGGTCTCAAACTCCTAACCTCAAGTGGTCCATCTGCCTCAGCCTCCCAAAGTGCTAGGATTACAGGTGTGAGCCACTGCAACTGGCCCCAATTCTTCAAAGGCCTAGTTCCCTATTTGTAGTTATTTTAATGCAATTATCATTCCAATTGAAATCTGCTGTATGGTTGCCTATAACTAGTGCACAATCCTCAAACTTCCAAAACCCTTCCTTCTTTTCCCAATGTAGCATTCATTCACTCACTCATTCAATAAATATTAAGAACCTTTCCAATACAAAGCACTTGTGCCAGGTGTTACAAAAATGTGAAGTATAGTCAATGCCCTTAAGAAGCTTACCATCCAGTATTACTATTTAAGCAAAACTGGACTTCATCAGATGTACTTTATGGTTTACTGCAGCTTTACTGCTATGACTGATTCTAATATTTTACAGATTTTATCACATGCTAGGTTTCTTTCCCCGAACACATGCATAATCTTGTATTTAAATACAAAAGCTCTGCTGGGCCTGGAGGCTCATGCCTGTATTCCCAGTACTTTGGAAGAATGAGATGGGAGGATCACTTGAGGAAAGAGTTCAACATCAGCCTGGGCAACATAGCAAGAAACCGTCTCTACAGTTTTTTTAAATTAGCTGGGTGTGGTGTTATGCAACTGTAAACACTGAGTAGTCCCAGCTACTCAGGAAGCTGAGGCAGGAGTTTTAGCCCAGGAGTTCAAGGCTACAGTGATTCATGCTCATCCCACTGCACTCCAGCAGCCAGGATGACAGAATGAGACCCCATCCCTTAAAAAAAGAAAATAATATATACAAAAGCTTTCCTAAATTTTGACAAACCTTCAAATTATTTCCACAATTAACACTTACAAAACACTTTTGAAATTTCATTAAAAAAGATGGAATACTTAGAAATAAAAAAGAAGTGTTGAAATAAAGATCGAAAAAACATAAAAAGACATCCCATGTTCATGGACAAAAATATTTAATATTACTAAGATGGTAACACTCCTCAGATTAGCCTACAGATTCAACATCATTCTTATTCAAATCACAGCTGACTTCTTTGCAGAAATTGACAAGCTGTTCCTAAAATTTATTTAGAAATTCGAGGGACATTAGCTGAAACAACCCTCTAAAAGAAGAAAAAAAGTTGAAAGACTCACACTTCCTAATTTCAAAACTTCTACAAAGCTACAGTAATCAAGACAATATGACATTGACACAGAATAGACATATAAATGGAATAGAACTGAGAGTTCAGAAGAAAAAAACAAAAATAATCCAGACATCTATGCCCAATTAATTTCTGACAAGAGTGCCAAGACCATTCAAGGGGAAAACAAGTCTTGTCAACAAACAGTGCTTGGGCAACTAGATATGCAAATGCAGAACAATGAAGCTGTTGGGAAAAACAAAAAAACAAAAAAACAATGACGCTGTTGGACTTTTACCTCATACAATATACAAAATTAGCTTAAAATGGATCAAAGACCTAAATGTAAGAGCTAAAATTATAAAGTTCTTAAAAAAACAGGTATACCTCTGTGACCCTGGGCTAGGCAATAGTTTTTAAAATATGACACCAAAGCATGAGCAACAAAAGAAAAAATAAATTGGCTTTTATCAAAATTAAAATATTTGTGCATCAAATAATACTACCAAGAAATGTGAAGCCAACCCACAGAATGGGAGAAAATTTTTGCAAATCAAATATCTGATAAGAGACTTAAATTCAGGATATATAAAAAAAACTCTTACAATTCAAGAATAAGAAGACAAATAACCCAATTTAATTTAATTTAATTTATTTGAGACAGAGTCTCACTCTGTTGCCCAGGCTGGAGTGCAGTGACACGATCTCAGCCAACTGCAACCTCCACCTCCTGGGTTCAAACAATTCTCCTGCCTCAGCCTCCTGAGCAGCTGGGATTACAGGCATGTACCACCACACCCGGCTAATTTTTGTATTTTTAGTAGAAACAGGGTTTCACCCTGTTGGCCAGCCTGGTCTCGAACTCCTGACCTCAAGGGATCCACCTTCCTTGGCCTCCCAAAGTGATGGGATTATAGGCCTGAGCCATTGCACCCAGCCTAATAACCCAATTTTAAAGTGAGAAAAATTAGTAACAATGTATTACATTCTTGAAAATCCCTAAGAAAATATACTTTAAGTGTACTCACAAAAACAAGTTAATGCATATGTTAATTAGCTCAAATTAGCCAATGAAAATGTATTTCAAAACAACACGTTGTACATGATAAACATAGAATTTTTATTTGTCATTTAAGATTTTTTAATCATAAAAAGTTCACAAAAGCCTTGCATAGGCCTTTCTCCAAAGATACTACTGTCTAGTAATCACATGAAAAGATGCTCAATATCATTAGTCAACAGAGAAATTAACTCAAAATCACAAGAAATACCAATTCATACCCACCACTAGGATGGCTTTATTAAAAAGACAGATAAGTACTGGCAAAAATGTGAAAAAATCAGAACCCTCATACACTGCTGGTGAAAATGAAAAAATGGTGCAGCTATCATGGAAAAGAGCTGGGCAGTTTCTTAAAAAGTTAAATATAGGGTTAATATATGACCCAGTAATTCCACTCCTACGTACAGACAGACCCAAGAGAAATGAAAACATCTATAAAAAAACTTTACATGTTCACAGCAGCATTGTTCGTGACAGTCAAAATGTGCAAATAACACAAATGTCCACCAACTAATGAATGGATAAATAAAATATGGTATATTCATAAAATGAAATACTATTGTGCAATAAAAAAGGAATGAATTACTGATGCATACTACAACATGAATGAACTTGAAAATATTATGCTAAGTGAAACAAGCTAGTCTCTAAAGACCATATATTGTAGAATTCCTTTTACATGAAATGTCTAGAATCAGGCAAATCCATAGAGGCAGAAAGTTAATAAATGGTTACCAGGACCTGAGGGAAGGACAAATGGAGAATGACTACTTTATATTTTTTCTTTTTTTGTTTTTTTCAGGTATGTCTTAGTAGCATGAAAAAGAATGACCACTTAATGGGTAAGAAGTTTCTTTGGGGGATAAAAATGTTCTAGAATGTGATAATGATGATAGTTGCACCACATTGTGAATATACTAAAAATCACTGAATTGCACACTTTAAAATGGTTACAATGATGAATTTTAGCTGGGTGCAGCAGCTCATGCCTGTAATCCCAGCACTTTGGGAGGCCAAGGCAGGCAGATTACTGGAGATCAGGAGTTCAAGACCACCCTTTCGAACATAACAAAACTTCATCACTACTAAAAATACAAAAAATTAGTCTGGCATGGTGGTGTGCTCCTGTAGTCCCAGCTACTCAGGTGGCTGAGGCATGAGAATCACTTGAACCCGGGAGGCAGAGGTTGCAGTGAGCGGAAATCGTGCCACTGCATTCCAGCCTGGGCCACAGAGTGAGACCTTGTCTCAAAAACAAAACAAACAAAAAAAACGAACTTCGTTATATGAATTTTTTCTTAATTTTTTAAAGAAATATAATCAGGACCCAGGTTTTAAGAATTTGGATTTCATCCTAAAGCCCATGGATACTATCAAAGAATTAAATTAGAAAAATAAACCCGGGGCAACATAGTGCTATGAATGTCTAAATTTTTTTTTTTTTAAGATGGGAGTTTTGCTCTTGTTGCCCAGGCTAGAGTGCAGTAGCAAGATCTTGGCTCACAGCAACCTCTGCCTCAGCCTCTTGAGTAGCTAGGACGACAGGCACACACCACCACGCCCGGCTACTTTTTTGTATTTTTTAGTAGAGACAGGGTTTCCCCTATTAGCCAGGCTGGTTTCGAACTCCTGACCTCAAATGATCTGCCCATCTCGGCCTCTCAAAGTGCTAGGATTACAGACATGAGCCACCCTGAACTTTTAATATGTAAATTTAGCAACACTTGTGTTGTTCAGGAGCTTATGCTAATAAAATCCTGGTTTCTTGCTACATTCTGATTAAGTATGTTTGCCAAGTAATTTTCCTCTGGATACATACTTTTATTCTGCTTATTTAACAAGCACTCATATAGTATTTACTGTGTATTCCAAATGCTTTAGAAATATTAACTTATCTAATCCTCGTTACAGTTCTGTAAGTCTACTATCTTCATTTTACACAAGAACAGAAAGGTTAAGTAACTTGCCTAAAAAAAATCACACAGCCAGTTAGTAATGCATGTTTTTGAATTGGGTTTTTCTTTACAACACTGATAAATATGTGGGACTTTTGATCTGCCTATTATCTTTACCATTTTTAATTTCTAAAAATAGCACTTCTGTGCATCTGTTCTCAATTTAGCATGCATGAATTCTTTTTCTGTGCAGAATTTATAGTGTTAATTCTATCCATCCTTGTGAAGTTTGGTCAAAAAACACTTTTAAGGAAGTGTTTTTTTAGTTTTTATTTACCATCATTTACATTGTAAACGTGTTATTTGTATTTACTGTAATAGAGTGGTAATTTAGTTAACTAATGACATTCTGTATTTCAACTACTTAATTACCTAGTTTTTTTAAAGCAATAATTAGTTTAAGTAATTGGTCATTTTATCCAATGCATCTATAATTCAAATATTACACATAAATTCTCATCCTGTACTCAGTATTATAGGTGAAAATTAACTAAGAAAACCAAAAGTTCTTTAAAAATAATTATAAAATTCCATCTGTGTTTATTTTCCCATCCATTCACCCTACTCCAATATTCTAGAGAATATGATTTAATAACAAATACAAAAAAGAATACAAAAAAATGTCTTGGAGTTCACAATATAATTTTATTAAAACTTATTCAGATGACACTTTTATAGTATTTCTAAAGTTCTTACAAATGTCAATTATCAGGGTGCTTATAAGTTGAATACTGACATTTAGAAACAATATTTTATCATTCATTCCATTTCACAGTAGTATTTTTTTCAAGAAAAATCTGTGTTTCCGTGTTTCATAATGACAATCTAACAAGTAAGCTGCTACTTAAAAACTGGAGAAAAGAAAAACATTAACAAATTCACAATTCCATTGTAAAGAATAGCTATTTGTTAAATTAAGTCTATGTTTGGCTTATGGTCATTGCCATAAGACACATTTAAACACATGTTTTATTGACTTGGATGACTGTAATGAAAACTTTAATTCAAACAAATAATTTGAGTCCTGTAATCAGTCTTCTACCAACAAATATTTAAGTGTTCTATTACATTGCTAATAAAAACATTTTAATGCCTAATGTCTCAAACTAGCTATACAGAATACAGTATATATGATTACGTGCACATTTGAATTTTACACAACATTAGTATTGATGATACATAGTTAAGCACAAGATACTACTCACTTGTAAGGAACCAAAAACTCATATTCTGTTTTTACCTTTATGCTTAACTACAGAAACTATGTATCAGAGTACAGTCATCCTTTGGTATCCGTAGGAGATGGGTTGCAAGACTTCGCACAAAATTTTCAGATGCTCAAGTCCCTAATATAAAATGGTTTTGTATTTGCATATAATCTATGCACATCCTCCTATATACTTCAAATCATCTCTAGATTACTTATACCTAACACAACGTTAAGTGCTACATAAATAGCTTTTATACTGCATCATTTAGGGAATAACGACAAGAAAAGAAGTCTGTACATGGTTCAGTAAAAGCGAAAAAAACATTTTTTTTGAAATAGGGTCTCACTCTGTCACCCAGGCTGGAGTACAGTGGCACAATCTCTGCTCACTGCATCCTCTACCTACTAGGTTCAAGTGATCCTCCCACCTCAGCCTCCCAAAATAGCACAGTATCATTATTCATATAGCTCACATTAGTACTATTTCTTCTGTTGCCCAGGTTGGAGTGCAGTGGCAGAATATATATAAATCATGTCCTTTATAGAGGTATAGAAGTGCACCCATTTTAAATGTTCCATGAGTTTTTTAAAAAGTATATATGTTTGTGTAATCACCATGGTCAAGACAGAGAATATTTCAATCATTTGGTAAAGCTACCTTTTGCTCCTCTGTAGTTAATCCTGCCCACTCCAGCCCCAGGCAACTACTGATCTGCTTTTTCTTACCATAGATTAGTTTGTCTTCTAAAGAATTTCATATAAATGGGTCTATACAGTGTGTACTCTTTATCTTTTTTTTTTTTTAGCTCTCAGAAAATGATTCGGTTCCAATGCACTCTTTACTTTTTTGTTGTTGTTCAATAACCACAACCTTCTAAAAGGGAACACAGTATTTTTAAAACTGGGTATAAAGGTAATAAATTTTTTGTTCTTTTATAGATTCCTATATTATTCTATAATATAACCAAGTATAGTTTTTGCATATATATATGTGCAAGTATAGGTTACTTAGCCATAATACTGTTGTTTATTCATTCACTCAAGATGAATTTACATATAGGTCCTGGCCCATGTTGCTTACAGTTTATTAGAAGAGACTAAACTACAGGGGGAGGGTTAACTTCTAAACTACAATTTACAGTAGCAAATCTCCTTTACAGACGTTTTTTAAAAGAAGGGAAATAGAGAAAGGATACAAGATGTGATAACAGAACAACAAAATGTACAGACTATCATGAGAAAATAGATGCATGGGGTGACAAGGACAGATTAAAAAAATACAAATCAGAAAGAATCAAAGTAAATTAATAAGGACTCAATGCAAAATATCACTATTCATATAGCTCACATTAATACTATTTCTTCTGTTGTTTATCTCTTCTTGAATTTACTTTGTCTCTGAAACATACTAGCAGAAATAGGGAACAATGGCATCCATGCTTCCATAAAACTACTGCCAAAGAAATCAAGAGCCCCACGGCATCTTCATTTCTTTTTTTCTTTTTTTAGACGGAATCTTGCTCTGTCGCCAGGCTGGAGTGCAGTGGCGTGATCTCGGCTCACTGCAACCTCCGCCTCCTGGGTTCAAGCGATTCTTCTGCCTCAGCCTCCCGAGTAGCTGGGACCACAGGCATGTGCCACCATGCCCAGCTATTTTTTGTATTTTTAGTAGAGACGGGGGTTCACCATGTTGGCCAGGATGGTCTCGATCTTTTGACCTAGTGATCCGCCCTCCTCGGCCTCCCAAAGTGCTGGGATTACAGGCGTGAGCCACCGTGCCCAGCCGGTACCTTCATTTCTAAAGTAATTCTCCTTAGGTGGTGGCTTCCGCTTAGCTTTCTCCTACTTTTTACTTCTAAGCCCCATCATCAGCCAAGACAGAAGTGTTTCTTGACCTCCTGGGCTCAGGTGATCCTCCCACCTCAGCCTGCCTCCCAAGTAGTTGGGAGTACAGGCACGTGTCACCATGTCTAGCTTTTTTTTTTTTTTTTTTTTTTTTGGAGAGATGGGGTTTCACCATGTTGCCCAGGCTGATCTCGAAGTCCTGAGTTCCAAGTGATCTGTCCACCTCAGCCTCCCAAAGTTCTGGGATTACAGGCATGAACCACTGAGCTGAGCCAACATAGGTGTTTTGATCAGCCATCTGCTTCATCTAAATCTTAAAAACATTCACCAAGGCCAGGCAATGATTTGCTAATTTTGAGTGTTAAAATCTTCCTCAAAAGAGTTATAATCATATTCTCTACAAATTTCTGTATGTGGCTTCTAAAATTTCTCTCATGAAGCTGCTTAGCTAAAGAATCCTACATAAAGTATTCCTTTTATACCATCTGAACAATGGTGTAATCTTATTAGGGTCCAAAGTATAAATGCCAATTTCAAATGTTCTTACTGACTATAAGACAGTCAGTATAATCTCAGAACTCTGGGGTAAAACTGGTGAAGTTCAAATTCCAGCCTCATCCGCTACATTTGTGCCCTTGGGAGTATTAATGAATCCCTCTGTACCTCAATTTGCTCATTTATGAAATAAGGATACTGGTACTACATCGGAGGATTTTTCTAAGACTTAAATGTGAAAAATATATTTAAAATGCTGTTATACATCAAAACTGCTTGACATATAAATTGCCCAAAAAAGGTTTTCAATTATTACTAATACTGAATTTATTCTTTTGACTAGCATGTCCCCCAAAGATTGCTTCAAGTAGATTCTTTAAATTAAAACTAATTTTTAGGCCGGGCAAGGTGGCTCACACTTGTAATCCCAGCACTTTGGGAGGCTAAGGCGGGTGGATCATGAGGTCAAGAGATCAAGACCATCCTGGCCAACATGGTGAAACCCTGTCTCTACTAAAAATACAAAAATTAGCTGGGCATGGTGGCATGCACCTGTAGTCCCAGCTACTCAGGAGGCTGAGGCAGGAGAATTGCTTGAACCCGGGAGGTGGAGGTTGCAGTGAGCCAAGATCATGCCACTGCACTCCAGCCTGGCGACAGAGCAAGACTCCACCTCAAAAAAAAAAAAGAAAAAGAAAAAACTAATTTTTTTCTTTTATTTATTTTTATTATTATTATTTTTTTTAAGAGAGGTTCTTGTTCTGTCATCCAGGCTGGAGTGCAGTGGCATGATCACGGCTCAATGCAGCCTTGACCTCCTAGGCTCAGGTGATCCTTCCACCTCAGCCTCTTATACAACTAATTTTATAAAGATAAGCATAATCAGCCAGGTGCAGTGGCTTACACCTATAATCCCAGAACTTTGGGAGGCCAAGGTGGGCAGATCACGAGGTGAGTGTTCAAGACCAGCCTGACCAATATGGTAAAACCCCGTCTCTACTAAAAATTATATAAATTAGCCATCCATGGTGGTGCACACTTGTAGTCCCAGCTACTTGGGAGGCTGAGGCAGGAGAATTGAACCCGAGAGGTGGACTTTGAACCCAAGGCTTGAACCCGAGAGGTGGACTTTGCAGTGAGCCAAGATGGTGCCACTGCACTCCAGCCTAGGTGACAGAGCAAGACTCTGTCAAAAAAAAAATATATATATATATATATATGCATAATCAACAACTGAGCTCACTATTAGAAACTTTTCTGTTCTTCTCTCATCTTCAAAACTAAACACCATATTTAGTAAAAGACTAATCACAATGTTTCTTGAATGAGAAGGAAGTGATAAACATTCATGTCTGGGAAGCAATAATGATCATCACCTATTTACTATGTAAATATTAAAAATAAAAGAGAATGGGCAAGGCACAGTGGCTCATGCCTGTAATACCAGTACTTTGTGAGGCCAAGGCAGGCAGATTGCCTGAGGCTGGGAGTTTGAGACCATCCTGGTCAACATGGTGAAACTCTGTCTCTACTAAAAAAAAAATACAAAAAATTAGCTGTGCATGATGGTGCGCACCTGTAATCCCAGCTACTTGGGAGGCTCTGGTGGGAAAATCGTTTGAACCCAGGAAACAGAGGTTGCAGTGAGCCAAGATTGTGCCACTGCACTCCAGCCTGGGTGACAGTGAGACTCTATATCAAAAACCAAAAAAAAAAAAAAAAAAAAGAGAGAGAAAAATATCTATTTTTCAAAAACTATTAAGAACAAATAAAAATAACTGAACTCTCATGTAACACGTTTAGTTCAAATCATCAAATATATATATCCTTTATTATAACATCAGGTTTATTTGTATCTGAAAGCTAGACCCATTATCTGTAGTTAACCCATAAAGAAAATTTCTCTTTTCACTCAAGTACATAATTATCATTAGTCTTATACCCTGTTAGTTTATTTAACCTTGACTTTTATTAACACAAAAGCAAACAGAGGACACAGGATTCTTTTTTGTGTACCTTGAAATCCTACCAACAGCAAGAAAAGACAATAATATAAATTAATAAGCAACATTTCTATTGAAAAAATGTCTTTTACCTCTCTGAAGTTAACAAGTATATATCCTATGCCACTAAACAATCAGGCCTAACTGATCCCTCAGATTAATTTGATCTTTACTTTTTTCTAGTTACCTGTTGCTCTTAATATAAAATATAATCTGAGGTGTCAACTTTTTCATATAAAAAGTGACCATTTTTTATATATAATACTAGTATCACTAGGAAATGTTTTTCTGTACTACCATTTTGAAGTTTTAGGGGACTCCTGGAATAATTCAAGTCAACAGTAAGTTAAAATCAGGCCAAGAATCACCTGATTAGAATATGAATTTACATCTTTTTATTTTAATAAGCAATCGAATTCCAATATTGAGTGAAAATAATGAGTTTAGGAAGGGACATAAAAACAGATGGTAAGAAATCAGAGAGATGGATCTAAAGACAAGAAGCTGGGATGAACCAGGTATGACTTTTGACATGTTTGAACTTCATTATTTCCATAATACTTTTAATTTACTAGATATGGATCCATAGAGATTATTAAATACTAAACAAGAAAAGAATCCAATAGATTATTTTCATGTTAAATGTTTTCCAAAAAATCCTTTTCCAAAACGATATCTTCATACATAACATAGGCATTTATGGTCTAACTGTGATATAACAAGGACCCTAGGAAGAGATATAAATCAGAAATATTCTATAAAGTCAATAAAACATTATTACTATGTTTAGGATTTTTTATTTGTGCACTATAAAGTATAATTCTGTATGGTACCATATCAAACATATTAGCAGTAGTAAAAAAAAAAAAATCACAGTTTATTTTCTCCTCATTATGGTATTTCACATTTTCTTTCTTTCTTTCTTTCTTTTTTTTGAGACAGAGTCTTGCTCTGTTGCCAGGTGTCAGGCTGGAGTACAGTGGCTCAATCTTGGCTCACTGCAATCTCTGCTTCCTGGGTTCAAGCAATTCTCCTGCCTCAGCCTCCCTAGTAGCTGGGACTATAGGCAGACGCCACCACGCCCAGCTAATTTTTGTATTTTTTAGTAGAGATAGGCTTTCACCATGTTGGCCAGGATGGTCTTAATCTCTTGACCTCATGATCCGCCCGCCTCGGCCTCCAAAGTGCTAGGATTACAGATGTGAGCCACCACGCCCGGCCCCACATTTTCTTTTAAAAATCTTCCAGCCTTGGCTGGGAATAGTGGCTCATGCCTATAATCCCAGCACTTTGGGAGGCCGAAGCGAGTGGATCACCTGAGGTCAGGAGCTCGAGACCAGCCTGACCAACACGGAGAAACCCCATCTCTATTTAAAAAAAAAAAAACTCGCCGAGCGTGGTAGCTCACGCCTGTAATCCCAGCACTTTGGGAGGCCAAGGTGGGTGGATCACTTGAGGTCAGCAGTTCAAGACCAGCCTGTCCAATATGGTGAAATCCTATCTTTAAATTTAAAAAAAAAAAAAGGAAAAAAAAAACAACTCTTCCAGTCTTAAATGATTAACAAAGATTGTGGCCAGGCACACTTGCAATCCCAGGACTTTAGGAGGCCAAGGCGGGTAGATCACAAGGTCAAGAGATCAAGACCACCCTGGCCAACATGGTGAAACCCCATTTCTACTAAAAATACAAAAATTAGCTGGTGTGGTGGCACGTGCCTGTAGTCCCAGCTACTCGGGAAGCTAAGGTAGGAGAATCGCTTGAACCTGAAAGGCAGAGGTTGCAGTGAGCTGAAATCACGTCACTGCACTCCAGCCTGGCAACAGAGCAAGACTGTGTTTCGGAAAAAAAAAAGAAAGATTGTATCAGATCAGCATTCAGCTCTTATTTAACCAGTTCTCTCATTTGATACATCATATGATCTCTTAACTCATGCTTTTAAAATCATTAAAAATTTTAAATCTATTGTTTATATTTACCTAACTTTCCAATTTGTTTATATTCTTATTTTTCCTGTTTTATCTATGATTTTTCTACCATCTTATATCTCTGTATTTCTAGAATGATGATACTCTCATTTAGTGTCATTTGGATCTCAGTTTTTCATTTGCCAATGAATAGTTTTCATTATAGAATGTATAAGAAATGGTATCTTTTCTCTTCAGCTGAATTTTTTCCCCAGGTACTACAAAGAGGAACTCTAGCCTTCGAATTTGAACTTATTAATGGCAAACTATTTTATTAAAAAATATATATACATACACAAACCATGTTCTTTAAAGAAGGAAAATACAAGAATAGAATTGAAAAGTAAAAATCTGTGGTGTATACTTTTGTCTAGGATTTTTTTTAATACAAGTTACTTTGAATATAATTGTAACAGCATAATTTTTATTTATTTTATTAAGAGTATCACATGTTAATTATGGGGTTACCAGAAACATCATTTAATGGCCATGTATTATAACATTAATTAGACAGGACTCTTTTCCCATTGCCAAGCAATCATCACATTAAATTTAAAAAGTGACTGCCAGAAAGACTAGCACTGTTTTGATAGGAAGGTTAAATGCCAACTCCATTGAATAGTAGACATTTTGAATTTACTTGCAAAGTTTAATAATACCCAAGTGTAGGTTTTCCAACATTGTTTCCAAAAAAGAAAAAAAAAATTTAAATTTGGAAAAGGTACATTCTATTTAAAAAATTAACAAATTATATCACACCAATTACCCAAATTCCCCTCACTCTGGGCCGAGTTTTTAACTACTATTAACAGATGAAAATCTGGACTATTGATGCAAAACTGCCATACCTAAATATTACTAGACAATACTTGATATTATATACCATTGTGAGTTAGTAAAGCACAGCAGTTAAAGAGCCTAGGCTAAAGTAAGACTACCTGGTTCTACAATTTACTGGCTCGTGACTGTGGGTGAGTTATTGGACCTTCCTATGCCTTCATTTGCTCATCTCTAAAGTGGGATAATAATCATCACCTCAAAGGGTAGTTATGAGAATTCATTGAGTTCTTGTTTGTTTCACTCTGTCTTGTTTGTCTCACTCTGTCACCCAGGCTGGAGTGCAGTGGCATGATCTCCGCTCACCACAACCTCTGCCTCCCAGGTTCAAGAGATTCTCCTGCTTCAGCCTCCCGAGTAGCTGAGATTATAGGTGTATTTTTTTTGTTGTATTTTTAGCAGAGATGGGGTTTTACCATGTTTGCCAAACTGGTCTCAAACTCTTGACCTCAAGTGATCTGCCCCGCTAGGAATTCTTATTTGTAAAGTTCTTGGCACATAGTAAGCACTCTATAAATATTATTTAGCTGTTTAAAATTGTTTAACTTTAGCTAATATTTATTGAGCATTTACTATGTGCTAAATTAAATGCTTTACATGAATTTGCCTCAAATCATCTTCACAACAACTTAGGATAAGACACTATTATTGTGCCCATTTAAAGATGAGAAAATTGAAGCAAAAAAAATTAAGTTATTAGGCCAAGGCCATACAAGTAAATATCAAGAGCAACAATTTGAACTCAAATCTAGCAGCATGGACTACAATTTTAACATAGGTTATAGGATACACTATACACTAGAAGCAGTAGACTCCTTCAGTACTCTATCTTAAAAAGAGGACAGGAAAGGGCTGGGCGTGGTGGCTCATGCCTGTAGTCCCAGCACTTTGGGAGGCCGAGGCAAGTGAATCACAAGGTCAAGAGACAGAGACCAGGGGATGGGGAGTTGGGGGGAGATAGCATGGGGAGAAATGCCAGATATAGGTGAAGGGGAGGAAGGCAACAAATTACACTGCCACGTGTGTACCTATGCAACAATATTGTATGTTCTTCACATGTACCCCAAAACCTAAAATG
>CAUYQU010047353.1:0-27621 GCA_963574635.1 Cheracebus regulus | reverse complement strand
ACTATTATTGTGTGGGAGTCTAAGAATCTTTGTAGGTCATTAAGCACTTGCTTTATGTACCTGGTTGCTCCTGTATTTGGTTCAATATATTTAGGATCATTAGCTCTTCTTGTTGCATTGATCCTTTTACCATTTTGTAATACCCTTCTTTGCCTCTTTTGATCTTTGTTGGTTTCAAGTCCATTTTATCAGAGACTAGGATTGCAACTACTGCTTTTTTTTGCTTTCCATTTGCTTGATAAATCTTCCTCCATCCCTTTATTTTGAGCCTATGTGTGTCCTTGCACATGAAATGGGTTTCTGGATTACAGCACACCAATAGGTTTTGAATTTTCATCCAATTTGCCAGTCTGTGTCTTTTGATGGGGGCATTTATCTCATTTACATTTAAGGTTAATATTGTTATGTGTGAATTTAATCCTGTCATTTTGATGCTAGTTGGTTGTTTTGCCCATTAGTTGATGCAGTTTCTTCATTGTGTTGATGGTCTTTACTATTTGGTATGTTTTTGCAGTGGCTGGTACTGATTGTTCCTTTCTATCTTTAGTGCTTCTTTCAGGGGCTCTTGTAAGGCAGGCCTGGTGGTAACGAAATCTCTCAGCAATTGCTTTTTCATAAAGGATTTTATTTCTGCTTCGCTTATGAAGCTTAGTTTGGCTGGATATGAAATTCTAAGTTGAAAGTACTTTTCTTTAACAGATGTTAAATATTGGCCCCTACTCTCTTCTGGTTTGTAGGGTTTCTGCTGAGGGAACCACTGTGAATCTGATGGGCTTCAATTTGTGGGTAACCCGACCTTTCTCTCTGGCTGCCCTTAGCATTTTGTCCTTCATTTCAATCCTGGTGAATCTGATGATTATGTGCCTTGTGGTTGCTCTTCTTGAGGTATATCTTTGTGGTGTTCTCTGTATTTCCTGGACTTGAATATTGGCCTGCCTTTCTACGTTGGGAAAGTTCTCCTGGATAATATCCTGAAGAGTGTTTTCCATCTTGGATTCATTCTGTCACATTCAGGTACACCTATCAAAGGTAGATTAGTTCTTTTCACATAATCCCTTCTTTCTTGGAGGCTTTGCTCATTTCTTTTCACTTTTTATTTCTCTAATCTTGCCTTCTCATTTTATTTCATTGAGTTGATCTTTAATCTCTGGTATCCTTTCTTCTGCTTGGTCGATTCAGCTATTGAAACTAGTGTATGCTTTGCGCAGTTCCCGTATTGTTTTTCAGCTTCATCAACTCATTTATACTCTTCTCTAAGATGTTTATTCTCATTATCATTTCATCTAACCTTTTTTTCCAGGTTCTTAGTTTCTTTGAATTGGGTTAGAACATGTTCTTTTAGCCCAAAGAAGTTTTTCATTACTCACCTTCTCAAGTCTGTTTCTGTCAAATCATCAGACTCATTCTCCATCCAGCTTTGTTCCTTGCTGGTGAGGAGTGGTGATCCCTTGGAGGAAGGGAGGCATTCTCATCCTTTTGTGCTGGTTTCTTCCCATCTTCATGGATTTATCTACCTGTGGTCTTTGTAGTTGGTGACTTTTGGATGGGGTCTCTGAGTGGATGTCATTTTTGTTGATGTTGAAGTTATTTATTTCTGTTTTTTAGTTTTCCTTCTAACAGTCAGGCCCCTCTGCTGTAGGACTGCTGAAGGTCCACTCCAGACTCTGCTTGCCCAGAGATCACCTGTGGGGGCTGCAGAACAATAAGGGTTGTTGCCAGTTTCTTCTTCTGTTATCTTCATCCCATAAAGGTACCCACCAGATATCAGCCTGAGCTCTCCTTTATGAGGTGTCTCTTTGAATATATAAGGGTTGGGGAGCTACTTGAGGAGACAGTCTGTCCCTTATAAGAGCTCAAGTGCTGAGCTGCGAGCTCCCTTGTTCCATTCAGAGCTGCTGGGCAGATACATTTAAGTCTGTTGAAGCAGAACTCATAACAACCTTTTTCCCCAGGTGCTCTTCCCTGGGAAGGTGGGGCTTTATTTATAAGTTCCTGATGTGCTGCTGCCTCTGCCCAGGAAGGAGGTAGTCTACCCATAGTCTGCCAGTCTGCCAGCAGAGGTGTTACTGAGCTGCCATGGGCTCTGCCCAGTTGCTGTTTAAACTTTCTTGTGATTTTGTCTACAAAGGTATATTCATTTTCTCATGGAATTTCTTTTTTCATCTCTTTACTATCACCTATTTGTACCTTCATGCTTAAAATACAACATATAAGCAGAATATATTTAGTTAAGTCTAATTTTTTATTTAATGTTGTCTGATATTAAACTTTATTTCTGCTTTTCCAAATATATGTTAGAAGATGAGTTTCATCTGTTTGTTGCATGGTTGGTTAAACTTTTAATCAGAGGAAGACAAAAGCAAAATTTATGTTTCTTAATTTGTTCTATTATTTTTAAAATAAATTTTACTGTGTATATATAAGGTATATGACCTTATGCTATGTGATACATATAGATTGTTAAAAAGGTGACTCTGTGAAGCAAATGAGCATATCAATCATATCACATAGTTACCTATTACCTTTTTGTTTTTGTTTCTGTGGCAAGAGCCGATAAAATCTACTCATTTATTATGAATCCCATATACAATACTGTTTTATCACCAATACTCCTCATGTTGCACATTAGATTTTAGACTTGTTAATCCTACATAATTCCTACTTTGTATCCTCTGTCCTACATCTCCCCATTTCTTCATCTCTGTACATTTGAATTTGTTTTTAGATTTAACATATTGGTAAGAACACATAATATTTTTCCTTCTGTCTCTGGCTTATTTAACTTAGCATAATATCCTCCAGGCTTATCCATGTTGTGGCAAATGGTGATATTTTGTTCTTTTTAAGTGCAGAATAATATTCCATTGTATATAGGTGACATAGTTTCTTAATCCATTTATTCATTGATTAAACTTATGTTTATTCCATACATTGGTTACTGTAAAAAAAAATGCTGCAATAAACATAAGATTGCAGCTGTCTTATGATGCAATGATTTTGTTTCCCTTGGCTATATGCCAAGAATAGTGATTGCTGGATATTATGGATATGTTTAGAAACCTCCACACTGTTTTCTATAATGACTGTACCAATCTATATTCTCCCCAGAAATGTATGAGCATTCCCTTTTTTCTACACCCTCACCAACATTTTTTGTCTTTTGACATTTTAATAGTAGCCATCCTAATGAGTGTGAAGTGGTATCTCACAGTGATTTTTATTTGTATTTCCCCGAAACTAATGATGTTTAGCACTTTTTAAAATAACTGTTGGCTATTTTTATGTATTTTTTTGAAAAAAATATCTATTCAGGTCTTTTCTCATTCTATAAAATTGAGTTATTTGTTTTTCCACCGTTGAGTTTTATGAGTTATATATAAATTTTGTATATTACTCCTTTATTATATCTGTAGATTGCAAATATATTTTTCCTAATTTATAGGTTTTCATGTCATTTTTTGAGTATTTCCTCTGCTATGCAGAAGCTTTTTAGATTGACATAGTTCCATTTAGAAAAATACAACCTATTAAGATTGAATCAGGATAAAAGATAAAACCTGAACAGATCAATAACAAACAAAGATATTGAAGAAGTAATAAAAAAACCTCTTAACAAAGAAAACCTCAGGACCAAAAGTCTTCACAGCTGAATTTTACCAAACATACAAAGAACATTCAAGCTTTGCAAAGTATAATAACAATATTCAAGGTACAATAACAATATTTTTTAAACATTCCAAAAAATAGAATTAGAGGGAATATTTTCAAACATTTTAATAGACTAACATCACTTTGATACCCAAGTCAGACAAAGACATCACACACACACACACACACACACACACACACACACACACACACACACCCCACAAATTTAGGCCAATTTCTCTCAATAAAATATTAACAAATCAAGTTCAACACATATCAAAAATATTACACATTGTGACCAAGTGGACTTTTTTCCTGGTATTCAAGGGTGGTTTAGCATATGCAAATCATCCATTTGATACACCACATTAACAAAATGAAATACACAAACCACATGATCATCTCAATTGACATGATAAAAGCATTCAATGAAGTCCACCATTCTTTATTGTTAAAAGCTCTCAACAATTTAGGTAGAGAAGAAACTTCTTCAATAAAATAAAAGCTATTTCTGAAAACCCACAGATAATATTCTAACCAATGGAGAAAAACCTGAAGTCCTCTCCATTATGAACGATTCAGTACAAAGCCAACTGTCACTACTTCTGTTCAACATAATACTGGAAGTAACAGCAACAGCAATCACATAAGAAAAAGACAGAAAATGCATCTGAACTGAAAAAAAAGAAGTAAAACTCTCTTTTTGCAAATGGCATCATTCTATATATAAAAAAATTAAAAACAAATCACATAAAACCTCTTAGAATAGCAAATGCTATAATGTTGCAAGACACAAAATCCACATATATAAATCAGTGGCATTTTTTATACATACATGATAACCTAATTGAAAAAGAAATTAGGAAACAATCTCATTTATGATAGCATATGAAAAATGGTAACTAGGAATAAATTTAAACAAGGAGGTAAAAGATCTCTAGATTGAAAACCTCAAAACCCTGATGAAAAAAAATTCAAGACACAAATAAATGGAAATATATCCCATGTTCATAAACTGGAAGAATTAGTATTTTTAAAATGTCTACATTACTCCAAACCATTTATAGAAAAAATGCAATAACTACCAAAATTCCACTTACATCCTGTTTTACTCCATTCTCACACTGCTGTAAAGAAATACCTGCAGCTGAGTAATTTATAAAGAAAAGAAGTTTGATTGTTTCATGGTTCTGCAGGCTGTACAGCAAGCATAGCAGCTTCTGCTTCTGGGGATACCTCAGGAAACTTACAATTATGGGGGAAGTTGAAGGGGAAGCAGGTACACTTTACATGGCCCGAACAGGAGAAAGAGAGAGAGAAATGGGAGTTAGTAGACACTTTTAAACGACTAGATCTGATGATATCTCACTCACTCACTTACTACCACAAGAACAGAACTGAGGGAATAACGTTAACCCATTTATGAGAACTCTGCCCTCATAATCCAATCACCTTCCACCAAATACTACCTCGAACATTGGGGATTATGATTTAACATAAGATGTAGGTGGGAGCAGAGATCCAAACTATATCATTCCACCCCAGCCCCTCCTAAAATCCATGTCCCTGTCACATTTCAAAATATAGTAATGCCTTCTCAACAGCCTACCAAAGTCTTAACTAATTCCAGCATTAACTCTGAAATCAAAATCAAAAGTCTCATCTGAGACAAGGCAAGTCTCTTCCACTTATAAACCTGTAAAATACACAAAAAGTTAGTTACTTCCAAGAGACAATAGGGTAAGCACTCTCAATCTAAATGACAGACATTTCTCAGCCAATAGAAAGAGGCTACAGGCCTCATGCAAGTATGAAAACCAGCAGGGCAGTCATTAACCCTTACAACTCCAAAAAATCTCTTTTGATTTCATATCCCACATCCAGGAATCACTGATGCAATGGGTAAGGCCTTGGTCAGTTCTGCCCTTGTGGCTCTGCAGGGATCAGCCCCCTCAGCAGCTCTCAAGGGCTGGATTGAGTACATTTAAATTTTCCAAACACAGGATATAAGCTGCCAGTGGATCTACAATACCAGGTTCTGGAATATAGTAGCCTTCTTCTCACAGCTCCACTATTCAGTGCTCCAGTGTCTCAAACACCACATTTCCTTTCCACACTGCCCTAGTAGAGGTTTTCCCTAAAGGGTCTGCCCCTGCAGACCAGGACAACCAGCCTTTTCCATGCATCCTCTGAAATCTAGGCAGAGGCTCTCAAGACTCAACTCTTGCACTTTGCTCACCTGCAGGCTTAACTTCATGTGGAAGTTGCCAAAGCTTATGGCTTGCACCGTTTGAAGCAGCTGTTCAGGATGTACCTGGACCCTGTTGAGCCATGGCTGGAGATGGAGTGACTGGGATGCAGGAAACAGTGTCCCCAGGGTATGTAGTGTGATGGGGTCCTGGTCCTGACTCAGAAAACTATTCTTCTCTGCTAGGTCTCTGGGCCTGTGATGACAGGGTCTGCTGGGAAAGTCTCTGAAATGTTTTCGAGGCCTCCTCATTGTCTTGGCTATTAACATTTGACTTGTGTTTACTTATTTACATTTCTGTAGCCTGCTGGAATTCCACCCCTAAAAATGAGCTTTTGTTTCTACCAGATGGCTAGGCTGCAAATTTTCTAAACTTATATGCTCTACTTCCCTTTTAAATGTTAGTTCCAGTTTTAGGTCATTGCTTTGCTCACACATATAAGCATAGGTTGTTAGAGGGAGCCAGGCCACATCTTGAACACTGTGATGCTTAGAAACTCCTTCTACCAGATACCCTAAATCACCATTCTTAAATACAAAGTTCCACAGATCCTTAGAGCAGAGCCACAATGCTGCCAGATTATTTGGTAACACCTAACAAAAGTTACATTTGTTTTAATTCCCAATACATTCTTCATCTCCATCTGACATTTCATCACCTTGGACTTTATTGTCCATTTCTCTATCAGCATTTTGGTTGCAACCACTTAGCCAGTCTCTATGGAGTTTTAAATTTTCCCTCATCCTCCTATCTTCTTCTGAGCCCTCCAAACTCTTACAACCTCTGCTCATTACCTAGTTCCAAAGCTCCTTCCACATTTTCAGGTATCTTTGTAGAAATGCCCCACTTCTTGGTACCAATTTTTAGTATTAGTTTCTTCTCACACTACAATAAAGAAATACTTGAAACTGGATAATTTATAAACAAGAGTTTAACTGGCTCACAGTTGTGCAGGCTGTACAGGAAGCATAGTGGCTTTTGCTACAGGGAAGATCTCGGAAACTTAGAATCATGGCACAAGGTGAAGGGGAAGCAGGCACATCCTACGTGGCCAGAGTAGGAGGAAGATAGAGAGATGGGCATGGTGCTACACACTTTTAAACAACCAGATCTCATGATAACTTACTAACTCACTGTTATAAGAATAGCACTGAGGGGCTGAAGCTAACCCATTCATGAAAACTTTGCCCTCATGACCCAATGACCTTCCACTAGGCTCCACATCCAATATTGGGGATTACAATTCTACATGGGATTTGGGTTGAAACACAGATTCACACCATATTATATTATTTACAGAAAAAATAAAATTTCTAAAATTTGTTTAGAATGGTGAACAACTCCAAATATGCAAGACAATTCCAAGACAGCAAAAAAAAAAAAAATAATAGAAAATGAGAGTATCACAATTCCTAATTTAATATAATGATACAAAGCTATAGTAACCAAAAAAGTGTAGTATTTGCATGAGAACAGACACAGACTAGTGGAATAGAATAGAGACCCTTGAAATAAAATAGTCAAATAATTTTTTAAAAAGGCACCAAGAGGGCACAATGAGGAAAAAATAGTTTCTTCAATAGATGGTGCTGAGAAAAATGGATTTCCAAACTCCAAAGAATGAAATTGGGCCCTTGTAACATACACAAAAATGTACTAAAATGCCATAAATATAATACCAGAGACTATAAAACTCCTAGAAGAGAATATAGAGAAACAGCTCTTGGACATTGGCCCTTGGCAATGATTTTCTATTTATTACAGAACAATCTCAGACCACAAAAATGAAAAATTTACCATTAGTTTTAATGCTGAAGTCCTACATAATGATTAAACATGCAACCTTCAGAGTCAGACTAGAGTAAGTTAAAATAGCCACACTGTGGTTTGGTCTTCTTGTATGTAAAATGGGGACAATGGCAGTATTTCCTCATAAAATTGTGATGAGAAGCAAATAAAATAATTCAGGTTTAGCCTACAGAACAGGTACTAACACATAATAAAATGAGCATTTTTTAAGTTTTCTAAAAATGAATCCATTTTTGGATACTTCACTATGCTAATTGATAACTACATTTATATCTATTATAATACTTCTATTAGTACATTTCACTTTCTCTTACTGAATAAAATGTTTTGAGAAAATTTCTTTGTTTTCATCCATATATAACTATTGTTTGTCTTGCCACAGTGTCATAAACAAAAAGGTACTCCACGAGTGCTTATTAAATGTATAAAAGTCAGAATGAAGTAATATACATTGCTGTATATTAATTATTTCCATGGCTTTTTACCTTGGTTATAATTTTTATTCTAAGGCTTCATACATGATGGATTCTTAACCACATTAAAAAGTGAGCAAAGGACATTAACAGACATACTTCAAAAGAAAACATACACATGGCTAACAAGAATATGAAAAAAATGCTCAGCATCACTAATTATTAGAGAAAAGCCACTCAAAATCAAAATGAGATGCCATCTCACATCACTCAGCATGGCTATTATTAAAAAGTTAAAAAAAAAATACCAGATGCTGGTAAGGTTGCAGAGAAAAAAGAATGCTGACACACTGCTGGTGTGAATGAAAATTGGTTCAGTCATTCTGAAAAGCAGTTTGGCCATTTTTCAATTCTCAAATAACTTAAAACATAATTATCATTCAATCCAGTGTATCTATTATTAGGTATATACCCAAAGAAATATAAATTGTTCTACCATAAAGACACATGCATGCATATGTTCATCACAGCACTATTTACAACAGCAAAGACAGGGAATGAACCTAAATGCTCATCACTGGGAGACTGGATAAAGGAAATGTAGTTTATATACACCATGATATACTATGCAGCATATACTATGCAGCCATTAAAAATAATGAGATCATATCTTTTGCAGCAACATGGATGGAGCTGGAGGTCATTATTCTAAGTAAACTAACACAGGGACAGAAAAGCAAATACTAAATTTTCTCACTTATAAGTAGGAGCTAAACATTCAGTACATATGAACAAAAAGAAGGGAAAAACGGACATTGGGGCCTACTTGAGGGTGGAAAGTGATGACTGAAAAACTACCTATTGGGTACTAGCTTATTACCTGGTTTATGAAATAGTCTGTATACCAGACCTCTGTGACTCAAAATTTACCTATGTAACAAACCAAAATAAAATTAAATATATTTAATAAATAAATGAAATAAAAGTTAAATAAGAACAAGCTAAAGAAAATCAAGGACTTAGTACAAAAGAAAATTTCCATTTAGACCTGCTTATTGAGTAATAAATAGATATCTCTATCATAAGCCTGGAGTTAAGATAAGAAAGAAAGAGAAAAACATAAACATAAGTTTCTTTATTTTATCTCAAGAATAATGAATCTACAAATATCAAATATATTTTTAATGTGACTTTATAAGCAGTTTCCAAAAACTTAAAAAAGAATCCCCTCCTCTATTCAAGATCCAGTTTACGTAGTATCTACTGCTGTTTCTGAAAATGTAGTCCCTGGATCCCTGGGGAAGCTGAGAACTTTTAAGTGTCAGTAAAGTCAATGTTGCTCTCACAATAATACGAAGTTTTTGTTTCTCATTTCCATTGGATCAACATCTGCACTACTTAAGTTTGTTTCTGTATTGGCTCATAATTGTTTTCCTTTCCATAATTACTGCTCCTTTCAATATATCTTGCATAGTGGGTCTGGTGGTAACAAACATCGTTAGCATTTGCTTATCATAAAAAGATCTTATCTCTCCTTCACTTGGAAAGCTTAGTTTGGTTGGATATGAACTCATTGGGTGAAATTTTCTTCCTACAAGCGTGTTGAATATAGGCTCTCACTCTCTTCTGGCTTGTAAGATTTCTGCTGAGAGGTCTGCTGTTAGACTGATGTGGTTCCTTTCATTGGAGGCCTGTCTCTTCTCCCTAGCTTCCCCTAACATTCTTTCATTTCAACCATTGAATATCTAATGGTGATGTGTCTTAGGGATGTTCTTGTGTAGAATCTTGCAGAGGTCCTCTCTATTTTCTGAGTTTAACTGTCAGCCCCTCTAGTGAGGTTGGGGAAGTTTTCATGGATGATATCCTGAAATACATTTACCAAGTTGTTTGCTTTCTCCATTTTACTTTCAGGAATGTCAGTGATTTGTAGATTTGGTCTATTTACATAATCCCATATTTCTTGGAGATTTTCTTCACTTATTTTCATTCTTTTGTCTTTATTTTTGTCTGACTGCTTTATTTCAGACAGCCACTCTTCAAGTTCTGAGATCCTTTCCTTAGCTCAGTCTATTCTGCTGTTAACACCTGTTATTGCATTGTGAAATTCTTGTAGTGTGTTTTTCAGTTCCATCATGAGTTACTTTTTTTGTTTTTTTTTTTTTTTTATACTGGCTATCTCATCTGTCAGCACCTGTATTATTTTACTGTGATTCTTAATTTCCTTGAATTGGGTTGTGTCATTCTCCTGAATTTCAATGATCTTCATTTCTATTTATATTCTGAATTCTACTTCTGTCATTTCATCCAACTTAGCCTGGTTAAAAAGACAACTGTAATAGCGTTTGCTAAAGGGACAGAACTAATATGATAGATCTTTATAAAGGGAAGTTTATTAATAAGTATTAACCACACAATCACAAGAACCCAAAATAGGCCATCTGCAAGCTGAGGAGTAAGGATGCCAGTCTGATTCCCAAAGCTGAGGAACTTGGAGTCCCATGTTCGAGGGCAGGAAGAATGCAGCATAGGAGAAAGACGTATGCTGGGAGGCTAAGCCAATCTAGTCTTTTCATGTTCTTCTGCCTGCTTTTTATTCTGGCCAAACTAGTAGCTGATTAGATGGTGCCCATCCAGATTAAGGGTGGGTCTGCCTTTCCCAGTTCACTGATTCAAATGTTAATCTCTTTTGGCAACACCCACAGACAAATCCGGGAACAATATCTTTACATCCTTCAATCTAATCCAGTTGACACTCAATATTAACCATCACAAGTCCACCTCTTGTCAACTTGAACCCAAACACATCTCCTAAAATTACATATAATCTTCAAATAAAGACAATAATAATGTCACAATTATGCCTAACATAATACAACAGAAAAGGCACCAGTCCCCAACCCAAATGCTATTACATAAAGTTAACAACACTTAAATGCTCATTTGAAGTCAATAAATCTTATGTCACATGATAAAAGATAAACAAGGAAGTAAAGACATTTTCTAGTACAAGTGTATACATGTACAAACATGTTTTTAACAAAAGGAGACAATACTCATGACAATTACAGTCCTTGTTTCTGCAGCTGGTCACGTGGTCATAGCTGATATTGATGACTACTTTCTTCCACTACCCATTCTGTATTCCCTTTTTCTTCAGAAAGAACCTCAGCAGGTTTTTTTTTTGTTGTTGTTGTTTTTTCCGGCAGAGTGACCCAAACCTTCATTCCTAAAGGGTCTGAGCCATTTGTAGTCCTATCTGGATTGGGCTGTTGTAGTTTCCCATTCACCTTAATCACAGAGCATGGTAATAATAAGAGACACCTTAATGAATCTCCTGTATTCCATGCATAATCTTTCTTGCATCCATTACAGAGTAGTAGACTGATAGAATCTTGATAGTCTTGGTCAATCATCCCAGCCAACACTGTACCTCCCTTCTTAGCCTGTTGGCTTAAAGGTAGGAGAAGTCCGAAGTGTCCAGGTGTCAATCTTAATTTCCAGTTTAATGGAATCATTGCTGTGTCCCCTGGTGGCAGCATTTCTTCCTCTGAAACTAAGATCACTAGGCAGCAGAACATAATGTCATAGGAACAGGAAGCAAAAAAGGTGTTAGTGCATTACTATGGGTGATTGTGAGTGGTGCCACTTTCACTTTCACCTCTTGATTCCTAGACCCATGAATCCTGGCTATGGGAAAAAGAGTGCCATATATTTTATGCTGATTCAGAGCAAACACAGCCTTGTGGAGAACCTTGTTCCAGCCACGTAAAGTATTATAACCTATTTGGTATTTTAGTTGTGACTTCAAAAGGCCATTCCATTGTTTTATCAATCCAGCTGCTTCAGGATGATGGGGAACGCAGTAAGACCAGTGAATTCCATGAGCGTGAGCATGCTGTCACATTTTTTTTAGATGTGAGTGCCTTGATCAGAGGCAATACTGTGTGAAATACGATGACAGTGGATTAAGGCATTCCACGAATCCACGGATGGTAGTCTTTGCAGAAGCATTGTATGCAGGATAGGCAAAACTATATCCAGAATAAGTGTCTATTCCAGTGAGGAAAAACCCTCTCTGCCATTTCCATGATGGAAGACATCCAGTGTAATCAATCTGCCACCAGGTGACTGGCTGAACACCCTGAGGAACAGGGCCATATTGAGGGCTCAATGATGGTCTCTGTTGCTGGCAAATTGAGCACTCAGCAGTAGCCACAGCCAGGTCAGCTTGGGTGACTGGAAGTCCATATTGCTCAGCTCATGCATAACCTACATCCCTGCCACCAAGTGTGCTTTGTTCATCGGCCCATTGGGTGATTACAGGAGTGGCTGGAAAAAGAGGCTGAGTGATGTCTACAAAACAGATCATTCTATCTACTTGGTTATTAAAATCTCTTCTTGTTCTCACTCATGGATGGGTGTTGAACAACGAGAATATTTGGACACAGGGAAGGGAGCGTCACACACTGGGGCCTGTCGGGGGGTGGGGGGCTAGGGGAGGGATAGCAAGACATAGAGGGGACAGGAGAGGGATAGCATTAGGAGAAATACCTAGCGTAGTTGACTGGATGATGGATGTGGCAAACCACCATGGCAAGTATATACCTATGTGACAGAACTACATGTTCCGTACATGTACCTCAGAACTTAAAGTAAATAAAATAAAAAGAAAAGGGAAAAAAATCTCTTCTGCTGAGGTCATGCATTGGTGAGCACTCACATGGGATACAAATATCTTCACAGTTTTTGACCACCCAGAAAAGTCTATCCATATAACTCTTCCCCAAATTTCTTTGTCACCAATTTTCCAGTCATGATTCTTCCAAGTCCCTGACTATCCAGCCAAACAACTGGCTACAGCCCATGAAGATAACTGCTCATCTAGCCATTTCTCCTTCCATGCAATGTGCACAACCAGGTTCACTACTAGAAGTTCTGCCTATTGGGAAGATTTCCCTTCACCACTTTCTTTCAGGGATGTCCTGAAAAGGGGCTATAGTGCTGCAGCTGTGCTCTTGTGGGTGGTGCCTGCATATCATGCAGAAACTTCTGTAAACCGGGACCTAGATGTCTCTTACTCTGTAAACTGATCATAGAGAACCCTCTATGAGACTATTGGTGCAGGCTGGGGTAGAGAAGGCAGGGTGGCATGAATGGAAATAATGGGCATTTAAGCCACTTCCTCTTATAACTTATTTATGCCTTAAAGTCCTGCTCAAGTCTGATCACATATATATGATTTCCATTTGATGATGGAATGCTGCTGTGTATGACCCAAGCACTCAGGTCACAATAGGCAGTTCAGGTTGCATGGGGACTTGACTTAGAGTCAAAAGTTTGGTTTTCACCAAAGTCTAGTAACAGGCCAAGAGCTGTCTCTGAAATGGAGAGTAGTTATCTGCAGAAGTTGGCAGGGCCTTGCTCCAAAACCCTACAGGCCTCTGCTGTGATTCACCTATGGGTGCCTGCCAAAGGCACCAAACAGCATCCCTATCTACCTCTGACACCTCAAGCATCATTGAGTCTACTGGGCCATCTGGCCCAAGTAGCAGAGCAGCTTGCACAGAAGCCTGGACTTATTGTTGAACCTTCTCCTGTTCTGGACCCCACTCAAAACTGGCAGCTTTTCAGGTCACTCAATAAATGGGCTGGAGTAACACACACCCAAATGAGGAATGTGTTGTCTCCAAAATCCAAATAGGCACTAGGTGTGGGCTTTCTTCTTCGTTGTAAAAGGGGCCAAAAGCAGCAACTTATCTTTCATCTTAGAAGGAATATCATGACAGGCCCACACCACTGGAACCCTAGAAATTTTATTGATCCCTGAATTTTAGTAAAATTTATTTCACATCCTCTGGCATGCAAATGACTCACCAATAAGTCCATTATGTTTGCTACTTCTTGCTCACTGGATTCAATCAATGTAATGAACCAGTGTGATATCTTGTGGAAGGGAATATCAATCAAGGTCTCTCCAAACAAGATTATAACACAAAGCCAGAGAGTTGATATACGCCTGAGGTAGGACAGTAAACGTATATTGCTGGTTTTGCCAGCTGAAGACAAATTGCTTCTGGTGGGCCTTATGGACAAGAATGGACACAGGGCATTAGTCTGGCCAATGGCTTCATACCAGGTACCAGGCGATGTGTTAATTTGCTCAAGCAATGAAACCACATCTTGTACAGCAGATGAAATTGGAGTCACCCCTTAGTCAAGCTTACAATAATCCACGGTCATTCTCCAAGATCCAACTGTCTTCTCCACAGACCAAATGGGAGACTTGAAAGGGGATCTGGTGGGAATAACCACCCTTGCATCTTTCAAGCCCTTGATTGTGGCACTAATCTCTGCAGTCCCTCCAGGGATGCAATATTGTTTTTTATTTACTACTTTATTTTCAGGTAGAGGAAGCTCTAATGGCTTCCATTTGGCCTTTTCTACCATAATAGCTCTCACTCTACCAGTCAGGCAGCCAGTGTGGGGGTTTCTGCCAGTTGCTAAGTATATCTATGCCAATTATGCATCCTGGCACTAGGGAAATGACCACAGCACGAGTCTGGAGACTCACCGGACCCAGTGTAAGTGAAACCTGAGCTAAAGCTTCATTAATTATCTGACCTCTGTTAGCCCCTACTTTAACTGGAGAATCACAATGACGTTTTGGGTTTCATAAAATCAATGTCAGCTTAGAGCCAGTTTCCGGTAGTCCCAAAAATTTCTGATTGTTTTTCTTTCCCCACAGAAAAGTTACCCTGGTAAAAGGCCAGCGGTTTCCTTGGGGAAGGATGGGAGAAAGATTAACAGCATAACTTTTTCATAGTGTGGTGGGTTCCATCCTAAAGGGGACCTGGACTCCCCTTCATTTGAGGGGTTCTGGGTCTGTAAACTGGCTCATCTGGAAATTGATTGAAGGACTGTGATGATCAGTTTTTATAAGATAAATTAGTCTTTTGTCCACTTGACTTGGAAGTTTCCTGCTTATATAAATTAAGTAGGAATGCAATCATCTTCTCATCAATTTCACATTTAGGGAAACTGATTAATTAGATAATACCAGAGCTCTATACAAATCAAACTATTCTGATTTCTGCTTTGTACTTGTTGTCCATTATGGTGGCTATGCCTACCTTACCTTTTATGGTTGAATGCCCCAACTTGTCCCCTGCCACCTCATTATCCAATTATTCCCATCAAATTTAAATTTTGTAGTTAAGTGACTCTGGTTCCCACTGTTAGATCTGTCATACAGAGAAGGGCAATTCATACAGAGCTCTTCAAAGATGCAGATGCTGTCTTCACAAATCTATCTCACAAAATATTGTTCAAGGATATATCTTCTAGACACCCCCAGCTGGTATGAGTAGGACTAAAGTGACTAATACACTCTACCCTTCCAATTTCTGCAAGCCTTTTGATCCCTTCCTCTACATTAAACCAAGGGAGAAAATCAGTCATTTCTAGCTCACTCATAGTGGTCTATCTTTTAATATATAATTCAACTAACCAAGCACATAAACTATTAGAATGTTTTTCAGCTCCCTGAGCTGCAACATTAAATGCAGAATCCTTACCTTACGGGCCCAAATCAATAAATTCAGCCTGATTCAACTTTATGTTCCTTCCACCATTATCCCACACCTTCAATATCCATTATTATGCCTGTTATCTAGATTCCTGTTTATACAAATTAGAAAACTCGAGCTGTTCTTTTTGAGTGTAGTGCACCTCCTTGTGGGTAACACTCTGAATCTCACCTCTATGGGCCCACTGGGATTTTAGTCTAATTATAGGTCTAGAAGCACACAAGGGTGTTGGAGATGGGTATTGAGGAGAATCAACATTATTTGGCCTGACAACTGCCTCAGGAAAGGCCATCACGGTTGCCTCAGTCAGTGCAGGGTTTATCTCCTCAAACAAATGTGGAAAGGCTGATGGAAGCATGGGTCTGGAGGGGATATTGCCACTACTGGGGATGGGGAAGCTGTTTCTTCTGCAAAAAAAAAAAAAAAAAAAAAGATTCACCAGCGTTTACAAGCTCAGTGTCCCCAGCTTCATTAGGATCCTCCCACACATCCCTTTTCCAAGTTGCAGGCTCCTATTCTTTACAAATCAATGTCATCACAATCACAGTAGACACTTGGCGAGGCTGTGCATGCACATTTTGTTGCAGTTCAGCCACTGCATTATAAAAAACCTATATTGTATTTTCCACAATTTTAGCTTTTTCTCTATAGAAGAAAAGACTCTCACTCAGGGCAATCTTAGCAGATTTGAGGTTCAGTATCTACTTCTGAAGATGGGAGTTTGAATCCCTGAGTTTATCATTTGCTTTCATTACTTAGTCCAGTGAACTAAGGAACAACCAAACAACTTTATTATGTTCTTTGGTTCTCCACATATAGTCAGTGGTAATATGTATAGAGTCTTTAAACTCCTTGCCTCTCACAAGCAGTGAATTAGGAGTGTCTAATGCATTTACTTTGCATAAATATCTAAATAGTTCATGCCAAGGACTATCAGTATTCTCTATACTATTAAAAGTAGAGTCCTTAGCATTTTTAGGTGTAATCACATTAAGCAGCCAACTCCAGAAACTCCAAAACCAATGAAAGAACTCCATCCTCAATATTCTGCTCCTCTAGAACCACCCCTGGTACCAATATCTGTATTAGTCAGGGTTCTCTAGAGGGACAGAACCAATACAATAGATGTATATACAAAGGGGAATTTATTAATGAGTATTAACTCGCACATTCACAATGTCCCACAATGGACCATCTGCAATGTCCCACAATGGACCATCTGCAAGCTGAAGAGCAAGGAAGCCAGTCCATTTTCCAAAGCTAAAGAACTTGGAGGGTGATGTTCAAGGGCAAGAAGCATGCAGCATAGGAGAAAGATGTAGGCTGGGAGGGTAAGCCATTCTAGTCTTGTCATGTTCTGCCTACTTTTTATTCTGGCCCTGCTGGCAGCTGATTAGATTATGACCACCCAGATTAAAGGTGGGTCTGCCTTTCCCAGTCCACTGACTCAAATGTTAATCTCCTTTGGCATGAACTTCACAGACACACCCAGGAACAACACTTTCCAACCTTCAATCCAATCAAGTTCATGCACAGTTAACCATCACAACCAGTGATATCATAAAGCAACCATAAAGACAAGCCTGCACAATAACCAGCTAACATCATGATGACAGAATTAAATCCATACATATCCATAGTAACCTTGAGTGTTGATGGGCTAAATGTCCCATTTTAAAGGCATAGAGTTGCAAGCTGAATAAAATGCAATAATGAAAGGTATGCTGTCTTTATAAGATTCATTTCACATTCAATGAAACCCATAGTGTCAAAATAAAGGGATGGAGGAAAATCTATGAAGCAAATGAAAAACAGAAAAAAGCAGCGGTTGCAATTCTAATTTCAGAAAAAACAGACTTTAAACCAACAAATATAGAAAAAAAGACAAAGAAGTCATTACATAATAGTATAGGGTTCAATACAACAAGAAGACCTAACTATCCAAAATATATATGTACCCAACATAGGAGCACCCAGATTAATAACAAAAATTCTTAGAGACCTAAAAAGAGATTTAGACTTCTGTAAAATAACTGTGAGAGTCTTCAACACTCCACTGACAGTATTAGATAATCAGGGCAGAAAATTAACAAAGATATTGTATTAGTCAGGGTTCTCTAGGGGGACAAAACTAATAGGATTTATGTATATAGAAAAGGGAATTTATTAAGGAGACTTGACTCACACAATCACAAAGTGAAGTCTCACCATACACGGTCTGCAAGCTGAGGAGCAAAGAAGCCAGTAGTGGCTTAGTACAAGTTGGAAAGCATCAAAAGCAGAAAAACCAACAGTGTGGCTTTCAGTCTGTGGCCAAAGGCTTGAGAACCCCTGGAAAACCACTGGTGAAAGTCCAAGAGTCCAAAAACCAAAGAACCTGGAGTCTGATGTTCGAGTGCCAGAAGCATCCAGCACAGGAGAAAGATAAAAACTGGAAGACTTAGTACTCTAGCTTATTCCGCCTTCTTCTGCCTCCTTTTTCTAACCATGCTGGCAGCCTATTGGATGATGCCCACCCAGATTGAGGGTGATCTTCCTCTCCCAGTCCACTGACTCAAATGTTAATCTCTTTTGGCAACATTCTCACAGACACACTCAGAAACAATACTTTGCATCTATCAATACAATCAAGTTGAGGTTTAATATTAATCATCACAGATACACAGGACCTTAGCACTGGATCAAATGGATCTGACAGATATCTACAGAACTCTGTATTTAAAAAGCAATAGAATGTACATTCCTCTTGCCACCACATGACACATACTCTAAAATTAACCATATAATCAGACATAAAACAATCTTCAGCAAATATAAAAGAACTAAAATCATACCAAATATACTCTTGAACAGCAGCACAATAAAAATAGAAATCAAGACTAAAAAAATCACTTGAAATCATGCAATTACATGGAAATTAAAAAAAAAAACTTTTTCTGAATGACCTTTGGGTAAATAATGAAATTAAGGCAGAAATCAAGAAGTTATTTAAAACTGATGAGAACAACGGTAAAACAAACCTGAGTCTTTGTGACACAGCTAAGTTAGTGTTAAGAGGAAAATTTATGGCACTAAATCCCCACATAAAAACGTTAAAATGATCTCAAGCTAACACATGACTCAGAACAAAAGAGGCAAGGAAACAAACTCCAAAGTAGCAGAAGACAATAAATAAGCAGATTCAGAGCTGAACTGAAGAAAACTGAGACATGAAAAACCAATAAAAATATCAACAAATCCAGGAGTAAGTAGATTTTTTAGGAAAAAACTGTGAGATAGTTAGGCATTAGCTAGATTATTAACAAGAAAAGAGAGAAGATTCAAATAAACAGAATTAGAAATGACCAAGGGAATGTTACCACTTACTTCACAGAAATATTATATAAATAACCATCAGAGAATACTATGAACACCTCTATGTATACGAACTACAAAACTTAGAAGAGAAGGACAGATTTTTGGACACATACACTCTCTCAAGCCTCACTCAGGAAGAAACAGATTCCCTGAACAGACCAATAAAGAGCTTCAAAATTGAATCAGTAATAAATAACTACCAATAAGCAAAAAGGACCAAATAGATTCACAGCCAATGTCTCACAAATGTACAAAGAACAGCTAGTATCATTCCTACTAAAAATATTCCCAAAAAAATTTAGGAGAAGAAACTCTTTTCTAACTCATTCCATGAGTCCAGCATCATGCTGATACCAAAATCTGGCAGAGACTGAACATAAAAAGAAAACTTTAGGCAAATATTATTGATGAACATAGATGCAAAAATTCTCAACAAAATTCTAGCAAACTGAATCCAGCAGCACACCCAAAAGCTAGTTCACCACAATCAAGTAGGCTTTATTACTGTGATACACAGTTTGTTCAACACATGCAAATCCATAAATGTGATTCATCTTATAAACAGTACCAAAAAACAAAAAACACATGATAATCTCAATACATGCAGAAAAAAACTTTTGATAAAATTCAAAATTTTTCACGTTAAAAACATTCAACAAACCAGGTATTAAAGTTTCATACCTTAAAATAATAAGATACATATATGACAAACCCAGAGCCAACATTATCCTGAATAGGCAAATCCTAGAAACATTCTTCTTGAAAACTGGGACAAGACAAAGATCCTCTCTCTTGCCACTCCTATGGAACATAGTGTTGCAAGCCCTGGACAGGGCAATCAGGCAAAAGAAAAATATAAAGACACCCAAATAGGAAGAGAGGAAGTCAAATTATCCCTGTTTTCAGATGTTATTGTTCTATATCTAGAAAGCCCCACAGTCTCTGCTGATAAGCTCCTTGATATGATAAACGACTATATGAATAATAAAAGTACAAGATTTTCACAGGTATGTTTCCTTTTCTTTAGTAAATGAAGTAGCATCTTTAAGTTCTTATAAGAACATAATCTTTATTTTTACAAGACAACTCATAATTTTTAAACCTGGAGAAATGCGTTAATTTGTGGAGACAGCTTTAAAAAGTTGCAATCCTGAGCATTTCCCCTACATTGAACTTGACACCTCACTATGTAACCTAAAGCTTTTCCATCATGAAGTACTAAATAATCTATGATTTTCTTCCCTATGGACATGAAAATAGATGAATTTAATCCACATCTACTTTACAAAGTAAATGCCAAAGGAGAATATAAGGCATATAGAAAATAGAATGCTCTAATATTTATTTTGCTAGATGTTAGAATACAGAATATACCCATGTACTATCTATGATTCCACCATTTGGAAAAATATTCAGCAATTTTGATGTCTTAGATCAAATTCATTAACAACAAAGCCTGTGTACTAAAGCCTTATTGAGATGGGGGTTGGGATGGGGTGGTTAGCCATGCAATTTCAGGGCATCAGGAGTAAGGAAAAGTAAGATGAAACAAAAGAAAATGAGTGTGAAAAAGTTACCAATGGCTTAATAAGGAAACATATCTTGCTACTTGATCACATGGAGTATGAATCAAGCATGAAAATGAAAATGTCATGGTAAATCATCATGCATTAAAAGTTTATTTGTAGGAGAAAAACAAAACTATAGAGTATTAATTTTTTCTCTTTTCTGTGTTTTGACTCACTGCCCTTCCAGCTACTGGAGATGCCAGATTCCATATATCCATTTTAGTTCAGCAGCTACATCTAAGCTCAGAAGTGCCAGGAAGAGCCAGTGAGTTACTCTAAGGGTTAGACTATATCAGGCTGATATACTAGAAAGTTACAACAAGTATTATGAGACCGGAGTTTAGCCCTCACTTCAATAAATAAAATTATTAGGAGATGAGATGACAGTGGTCAGATCTGGGGAATCTTCACTAGTCAATAACAAAACCAGGAGAAAAGTGGAGCTAAGTGGACATGGGAGCCACATAATTTGGGTTCCACATAGAAAACCTCTTCACTATTTCTATTAACTAGAAATTACCTATAACATCTGGCTGTAATACTGTAATGTGATATCTCCAGTTTTGCACCAACCCACAAAAGATGGTGAGAAATGGTGAAAAGTTGGTAGTATCAACAGATTGTAGTAGTAATTATTGAAACTGGGATATTAAGAGGAGTGACCTAGAACACAATAAGATGAAAAAACTAAAACACAATAGGGGAAACACTTAGTAGGTTAATGTAATAATTCAGGTAAAATACCATGGGAGCTTTGGCTAGGACAGGTAGAAGGTGATAGGAAGCAGTCAGATTCTGATTCTAAAGACTTTTTTTTTTTTTTTTAATTTTTATTTTTTATTGCATTTTTGGTTTTGGGGTACATATGAAGAACCTGGAAACCATCATTCTAAATACATTTTAAATGTGATGCTAGCTGGATTTTCCTGATGAAATGGATGAGAGGTAAGAGAAAGAAGTGAGTCAATAATAACTCTAAGATTTTGGATTGTCATTTACTTAAATGATAAATAATAGGGGAGCAACTTTGGGAAAGGAGAAATCAGGATATTGAGGGGTGGGGTATGTTAATATTGAGATGCCTAGAGATCCAAGAGGAAGTAATGAGAAGACAATGGGATGTATGAATCTTGAAATCAGGGTAGAAGTTTATACTGGAGATACTAAGTTTTGGTTCCACTGGCATATAGATGTAATTTAAAGCCACAACATAGGTTAACATCATCTAGACAATGAGGGTTGGTAGATAAATGACATTATTAAGTTCTAGGTAACTCTAATTATTAAGGCAGAAAAGTGAGGAGGAAATCTCAAAAGCAATTATGCCAAAAAAAAAATCAGAAATCCGAATAAAAGTTAACAGAGAATAATGTTGTTCTGGCAATAAAATGGAAAACAAAATAAATACTTCAAGTTAATGGAAATGATCACCAGTGTCAAATTTCAGATGAGAGCTGAAAATTAACCATTTCATTTAGGAACATGAATGTTATTGGTGAACTTGACAAGGGTTTTAAACACAAATATGGAAATGAAATCCTGAGTAGAGTGAATTTATGGAAAAAAAATGGAAGAAAGGAGGAGGAGACAGTCTGTGTAGACATTTCTGCTAAGGAATTTTGCTTTAGTAGAAAGCAAATTCTGGTAGCTGGATAAGTGTGGCATTATGTGGAGTAATTATTTTTTATGATTGAAAATAGAACATGTTTGAGTGTTGATACAAATAATCTGATAGAAAATGAAAATGTATATGATGCAGAATGGAGAGAGGGAATTGTGGGAGTGATGACCTTAAATAAACAAGAGCGATTGGGATTAAGTGAGCATGCAACAGTTGTTGGCATTTGTTATGGAAATGCACAATCCATCCACAGTAGAAGTAGGAAAACAGTGAATTAGTTTAGATGCAGTTAATCTGATACCTGTGATGAGAGCTGGGGATATTTCCTCTCATGATTTTTTGTTTTCACCATGTATTGTAAACTAAGGATATTAGCTGAGACTGAAAATGGAGAGAAAATGTTTCAGAGAATGTGTGAAATAGTTGTCTCAATTGTAGAAGAGTGAGTACATTAGGAAAACAGTATAATTACTAAGAAATCTTAAGAACCCAATTGAATTCACGGTTATGAATTTAAAATGGATCTCTAAGTGTGTTTTTGCTCCTTTTTCTTCAGATAAGTCTGAATTCATGAGTTCAGGCAGACAGATTTAACCAGGAATGTGGTTTTGTGAAGTGAGTTAAACAAAATGAAAGAGGGCAAAGAAGCTAAGTGTACTCAAAGAATTGAATATTGTAACTGACCATTAAATTTACCCTAGGAAGAGGAAAACTGAGAACAAAAGATGATGAGAAACAGTGAAAAGTTGGTAGTATGAACACACTGCAAATCTGGGTAGAGTAGTATAATTATTGGAACTGGAATATCTAGATGAGTGAGCTAGAAAAACCATATTTAATAATCAGAGACTGGGATATATAAAGTCAAGAATATGGAGGAATTACAGTTGTTGATAATGGTAAGGTCTTGTGTTTGTCAACAAGAATGTGAAGCTGAGTGTATTAATCAGTTCTCACACTGCTATAAAGAAATACCCAAGACTGGGTAATTTATAAAGGAAGGAAGCTTAATTGACTCATAATTAAACATGGCTGGTGAGGCCTCAGGAAACTTACAATAATGGAGGAAAGGCAAAGGGGAAGTAAGGACTTCTTCACATGGCATCAGGAGAGAGCAGAGTACACAAAGGAGGAACTTGCCAGACACTTATAAAACCATCAGATCTCCTGGTTACTCACTCATTATCACAAGAACAGCATGAGGGAAACTGTACACATGTTTCAATCACTTCTCAACAGGCTTCTCTCTTAACATCTGGGGATTACAATTCAAGATGAGATTTGGATGTGGACACAAAACCTAACCCTATTACTGAGGTAAAACAAAGTACAAGTTAACTGAAAAATATTTCAAGGCACAAAGAGAACAGAAGACTGGAAAGATTATCCACAAGAGTATTAAAATTGCTGTGAATTAGAAGTAGTGCTGGAGAAGTAAAAAGCAAAATAATTCAGTGGATAAGGGAATGTGGATATTACCGGTTGAATTGTGTCTCCACAAAAGATATGTTTAGGTCCTTATCCCCAGCACCTCAGTATGTGACCTTGTTTGACTATAGGGTTGTTACAGATGTAATTTGTTAAGTAAAGGTGAGGTAATGAGATGGGGCCTTCATAAAAAATGACTGAGGTCCTTATAAGAAGAAAGAGACACACATATGGAATAAATGACAATTTAAATACAGAGGTAGAGACAAGAGTGCTGCTGCTACAAGTCAAGCAATACAAGAATTGCCTGCAACCATCAGAAGATAGAGGAGCCTTTTAACATAAAATGATGTTGAATTTTATTAAAACCCTTTTCTGCAGGTATTAAGATCATGTAGTTTTTTTTTCATTCTTTTTTATGTGATGAATTAGATTTATAATTTGCATATGTTGACACAAGCTTGTATTCCAGGAATAAAGCCTACTTAATCAAGCTGGTTTAGCTTTTTGATGTACTACTGGATTCAGTTAGGTAATATTTTTGTTGAGAAGTTTTGCATCTATATTCATCAAGGATATTGACCTGAAGTGCTCCTTTTTGTATGTGTTTCCACCAGGTTTTGGTACCTGAATAAAGTTGGCCTCATAGAATAATTTAGGGAGGAGTCATTCGTCTGCATTGTTTTGTTTTGTTTTTTTTTTGGAGGAGGGGAAATAGTTTCAAGGCATAGTATCAGCTGTTCTTTGTACAACTTATAGAATTATGCTGTGAATCCATCTGGTCCAGGGCTTTTTTTGGTTGTTAGGCTTTTTGTAACTGATTCAATTTTCAAACTCATTATTGGTCTATTCGGGGTTTCACTTTCTTCTTGTTTCAATCTTGGGAAGATGTATGTTTCCAGGAATTCATTCATTTTATGTAGATTTTCTAGTTTGTGTGCACACAATTGTTTGTAATAGTCTGAGAATTTTTTGTATTTCTGTTGAGTCTGTAGTAATGTCACCTTTGTCATTTCTCATTGTGTTTATTTTAGTTCTCTATTCTCTCTTCACTAGCTACTGATCTACAAATTTTATTTATTCTTTCAAAGAAACAACTTCTTGTTACTTTTTGATTTTTTTTTTAACGTATAGGTCTCACCTCTCAATTTCCTTCAGTTCAGCTCAGATTTTGGTTATTTCCTCTCTTCTTCCAGCTTTGGGTTTGTTTTTTTTTTCCAGTTGTTTTAGCTTGTTAATTTGGAACCTTTATAATTTTGAAATGGGCATTTAATGCTATAAACTTTCATCTTAACACTGCTTATCTGTGCCCTAGTGATTCTGTTATATCTTTTATTCTTAATTTTAGCTTTTATTTTAGATATGGGGATACATGTATAGAATTGTTACATGGGTATGTTGAACTCCATTTGTGAGCATAGTACCCAGTAGCTATTTCTTCAACTCACTCCCAGTTTCTTCCCTCCTCCCTATAGTATTCTAGTAGTTTAGCTCCCATTTATTAGTGAGAGTTAAACACTGAATAAACAGGGGCATAAACATGGGAACAATAGAAACTGTGGTTATTCAGTTCTCTGTTCCTGTGTTAATTCATTTAGGACTATGGACTTCAGCTCCATCTGTGTTGCTGCAAAGAAGGAGCAAGATTTAAAAACTCAAAATCTAGCAGAAGACAAGAAATAACTAAGATCAGTGCAAAACTGAAGGAGATAGAAACACAAAAACCCCTTCAAAAAATCAATAAATCCAGGAGCTGGGTTTTCGAAAAGATCAACAAAATAGACAGACCACTAGCCAGATCAATAAAAAAGAAAAGAGAGAATAATCTAATAGATGCAATAGAAAACGATAAAGGGGATATCACCGCAGATCCCACAGAAACACAATCCATCATCAGAGATTATTACAAACAACTCTATGCACATAAACTAGTAAACCTGGAAGACATGGACAAATTCCTAGACACTTGCATCCTCCCAAGCGTAAACCAGGAAGAAGTCAAAACCCTGAATAGACCAGTAACAAGGGCTGAAGTTGAGGCAGCAATTACTAGCCTACCACCCAAAAAAAAAGCCCAGGTCCAGATGGGTTCACAGCCAAATTCTACCAGACATACAAAGAGGAGCTGGTACCATTCCTTCTGAAACTATTCCAAACAATCCAAAAAGAAGGAATCCTTCCCAAATCATTTTATGAGACCAACATCATCCTGATACAAAACCCGACAGAGACACAACAAGAAAAGAAAACTTCAGGCCAATATCCATAATGAACATAGATGCAAAAATCTTCAATAAAATACTGGCAAACTGATTGTAACAGCACATCAAAAAGCTTATCCACCATGATCAAGTAGGCTTCATCCCGCGGATGCAAGGCTGGTTCAACATACACAAGTCTATAAATGTAATTCACCACATAAACAGAATCAAAGACAAAAACCACATGATTATCTCAGTAGATGCAGAGAAGACCTTTGTCAAAATTCAACAGTGCTTTATGTTAAAAACTCTGAATAAACTAGGTATTGATGGAACATATCTCAAAATAATAAAAGCTATTTACAATAAACCCACAGCCAATATCATACTGAATGGGCAAAAACTGGAAGTGCCTTTGAAATCTGACACTAGACAAGGATGCCCTCTCTCACCACTCTTCTTCAATATAGTATTGGAACTTCTAGCTAGAGCAATTGGGCAAGAAAAAGAAATAAAGGGTATTCAATAGGAAAGGAGGAAGTCAAATGGTCTCTATTTGCAGACGACATGATTGTATATTTAGAAGACCCCATCATCTCAGCCCAAAATCTCCTGAAACTGATAAGCAGCTTCAACAAAGTCTCAGGATACAAAATCAATGTGTAAAAATCACAAGCATTCCTATACACCAATAACAAACTTAAAAAGAGCCAAATCAAGAATGAGCTGCCATTCACAGTTGCTACAAAGAAAATAAAATACCTAGCAATACAAATAACAAATGACATAAAGGACCTCTTCAAGGAGAACTACAAACCACTGCTCAAGGAAATAAGAGAGGACACAAACAGATGAAGAAACATTCTATGCTCGTGCTTAGGAAGAATCAATATTGTGAAAATGGCCATACTGCCCAAAGTAATTTACAGATTCAACACTATCCCCATTAAGCTACCAATAACCTTCTTCACAGAACTGGAAAAAAACCACCTTAAAATTCATATGGAACCAAAAGAGAGCCCACGTAGCCAAGTCAATTCTAAGCAAAAAGAACAAAGTGGGAGGCATCACACTACCAGACTTCAAATTATACTACAAGGCCACAGTGATCAAAACAGCATGGTACTGGTACCAAAACAGAGATATAGACCAATGGAACAGAACAGAGGCCTCGGAGGCAACACCGCACATCTACAACCATCCGATCTTTGACAAACCTGACAAAAACAAGCAATGGGGAAAGGATTCCCTGTTTAATAAATAGTGCTGGGAAAACTGGCTAGCCATGTGCAGAAAGCAGAAACTGGACCCTTTCCTGACACCTTACACTAAAATTAACTCCAGATGGATTAAAGACTTAAACATAAGACCTAACACCATAAAAACCCTGGAAGAAAATCTAGTGAAAACCATTCAGGACATAGGCACAGGCAAGGACTTCATGGCTAAAACACCAAAAGCGTTGGCAACAGAAGCCAAAATAGACAAATGGGACCTAATCAAACTCCACAGCTTCTGCACAGCAAAAGAATGTATTAGAGTGAATCAGCAACCAACAGAATGGAAAAACATTTTTGCAATCTACCCATCTGACAAAGGACTAATATCCAGAATCTACAAAGAACTAAAACAGATTTACAAGAAAAAAACAAACAAGCCCATTCAAAAGTGGGCAAAGGATATGAACAGACACTTTACAAAAGAAGACATACGTGAGGCCAATAAACATATGAAAAAATGC
>CAUYQU010047352.1:0-36716 GCA_963574635.1 Cheracebus regulus | reverse complement strand
TACATAATACCACAGAAAATATTAGGGCATTTTCTACCCAGAAAACATTTTTTTTTTTTTTTTTCTGTTGTCATAGTTATAGAAATATTCATTAATATTCAAATATACATGTGGCAGTGTTTGAGATTATTATATAGTCATTATTTTTATTATTAATATGTGTTGCCCTGAAGGTTGTTTTGAAAATGATAGAATAAAATCATAAGTATGGATGATTACTGTGAAAATACCATTTTTATTTTATAGTAATGTTAATGTAATCCTTCCTCTAGCTGGAAATATTGACTCTGTTAATTCCATGGCACAACTCCAAGACTACTACTTTCTGTAGGTGAATGGGAAATTCAAGACATGAGAAAATGGATGGGTGGTATGGAAATACCACTGGTAAGATGTAGAAAATCTGGGTTCTCTTTCTGGCTCTGCAGTTGTTAACTGTGTGATCTTGAATAAGTCACTTAGTCCCTCCAGGCTTAGATTTCTCATTCATAAATATGGGGACAATACTGGTAATGTGGTAACTAAGAACATGAATTTGGAGAAGTTAGACATCAATTTGAGTACTGAATCTGCTATCAGTGAACTATGTAAGTGCAAGCAAGTTTTTTAACTTTCTAGGACTCAGTGTTCTGTCCTATAAAATGGAAATAGTAAAGTGTCTGGATTAGCATTTGAAATAATTAATAATTTGTTTCCTTTTTCTTGTGCAAATCCTTTTTCACCTCATTATTCTTCCTGTCAGATATTAGGTCTCCAGTGAGTCAGAGTAGGATTGTTACAGCAAAAATTAAGGGACAAACTAGTCAATGAAGGTGGAGGTCCTTGAATCACAGGTGTTTGAACCAGAGCAACTCCATCTTGACTAGAGGCTGGGTAAAATGATGTTGGGACTTGATGGGCCACATTTCCCAGAAGTTAGATATTCCTAGCCTCTAGATATTTATGGTTAAAGGAACAGATTGATAACATTTACTAAACAGACCCAGACTCGGGAATGTCCTGATAGTCTAATATCTTGAGAAGAGAAACATTCCTAATTTTGCTTTGAAGATACAAATATAGCTGGATGCAGTGGCTCATGCCTGTAATCCAAGCACTTTGGGAGGCTGAGGAGGGTGGATCACGAGGTCAAGAGATCAAGACCATCCTGGCCAACATGGTAAAAGCCCAATTATACTAAAAATACAAAAAATAGCTAAACAGGGTGCTGCACGCCTATAGTTCCAGCTACTTGGGAGGCTGAGGCAGGATAATTGCTTGAACTCGGGAGGCAGAGGTTCCAGTGAGCGGAGATCACACCACTGTACTCCAGCCTGCATGACAGAGCGAGACTTGATCTCAGAAATAAATAATAAATAAAAATATTGATTCTTGCAAAATATAGTAATTAAGAAAATTAATCTATTATCATAAACCGTTATAGTAGAATACATCTCTCCCTGATATAAACAAGCATTGTATCTAAGGTGGGCATGTCCCTCCTCTTTTGGGAACTCCCTGCTCTGTCTGTGGAGTTGCCATTCCTTATTCTTTCACTTTCTTAATAAACTTGCTTTCACTTTACTGTATGGACTTGTTACAGATAGTCATGAGCAGGGCAGGAGAGGGTTCTCTCCACCATCCACTAGAAACATCAAGTGATGATTTGGTAATTATTACTTTGCCTCTCTAAAAATGATAATTTGTTAGCACCAGGGAGAGGTCATTTCTAGATGGTCCACACCTGTTAACATCACAATATTAACTGAATGCAGGCGCCAGGGAGAAGCAGCTTCCTGGGATGTGTGTTAAGAGACAAAAATGGAGAAGAATGATCTGCCAGAGGCACACTCCACTGGAAAAGGGAAGAAAGCCTCAGGTGGGCATGAGTATTACTCCCTAAATACACTGCATGTGCTCAATTCCCAAAGATAAGGAGGGTACTGAGCCGGTAGAAAGCCCACCCTAAAAGAAGAATCACGGGAAAGAGGCAAGCCTGTGAAGTCCTAGGGTCAAGGTTAAAGGCGCCTCTTTTCTCTCTTTGACCTTCAGGTGTCCAGTTGGATCTCTTCCAAGAGTTCTTTACTTTCTTTCCTGTTCTAAAGCTTTTTAAATAAACTTCCATTCCTGTTCTGGAGCTTGCCTTGGTTTCTTTCTCCGCTTTATGCCCCTCAGTTGAATTCTTTCTTCTGAGGAGGCAAGGGCTGATGTTGCTATGGAAGAAAATGTTCTAAGCCAATATTCTCGACTCTTATCCCATAATAGTGACCCATTTATTGGCCAGAGGCTAGCAGAGAGGTGGACACTTAAGCAATATACTAGCCAGTGTCCTGAAGAGGAGGCTCTGGCTCCTACCTTGAGTGGAGGTGGAAAGAATGAGACAACCGGAAGATAAGTTATTAAACAACAATCACACTGGAGTCTTATGTCACTTTCTGAGTGACAACTTGCAAAAGTAGATTCCTTGGCTCATTAAAACAACTCAGTGATAAAATACTATTAAAACAACTAAGTGATAAAATACTATGTACACATATTATACTTGGGGTTTGAACCAAGAGAAAAGCTGTAATTTTTACTTACATTTTATCTTTATTCCTTGAGTTTTCCTCAGATTCATCTGACAAGCTGATACATGAAGTTATCCTACTGTAAAGGAAAATTAAAAAATTTCAGGACCCCCAAACTCTTTATGCAAATAGGAAGCTAGGCCGAGTTAGGCAACACCCTCTTCCAAATAAATAGTGATTGCTGGCATTATGCATTAGCAGGATCTCCACGGAGAGGTAAAAGGCTTCTGTTAAAATGCATGCTGAATGAAGAGACAGCCCCCTGCAACCCCACCAAACAGGCTTTGTGTGAGCAACGTGGCTGTTTATTCCTCCTGCATGCAGGAGGGCTGAGTCCAAAATGAGAGTTAGTGCAAGACGGTAGGATAGGAGTTGGTTTTATAGGTTTGGTGTAGGCAGTGGAAAGTTACGGAAGTTACAGTTTAGGGTGATTTTTGCAAGCTGAGAGGGGGTCACAGTGTCTGGAGTCACACGGTTGACCAAGGTCGGTTACAAAGTCCAATTACCTTATCAGTTGAGGCTGGAATAAGGAACAATAGAAGAATGTCTCAAGTTAATTAGACTCCACAGGGGTGATCATTCTTCCCATTTTCATGGCCTTTTAGTTACTTCAGACTTTCTAGTTCCAGAAACTTATCTGGAGTGTCTATGCAGGTCACATAGGTTACCGTGGTATAGTCTGTCATGTGGTCAGTCATCCTAAAAGACCTTACATTCCTGTCTTTTTATATTAGTAATATAAAGGAAAAGGAAATGATCAGAAACGCAAAAGAATTTAACCATTTGTGTCTCACCTATCTGTGACCTGGAAGCTCCCTCCCCACTGTAGTCTTCCTGCCTTTGCTTCAAGTTGTCCCACCTTTCCAGACTGAACCAATGTATTTCTTACATATATTGATTGATGTCTCAGGTCTTCCTAAATGTATAAAAGCAAGCTGTGCCCCGATCACCTTGGTCACATGTCATCAGGACTTCCTGAAGCTGTGTCACTGGCACGTCCTCAGCCTTGACAAAGTAAACTTTCTAAATTAACTGAGACCTGCCTCGGGTTTTTCTGGGTTCACATCACCATTGGATGAAATTGTCTGGTACAAGTCCCTTTATATCTTCAATGTTGAGAATTCAGTCTCTGTAAAGAATCTGCCCAGGGTCAGGCAATGCGAAGATCAGGTCTTGGCTGGGGTTGGGGCAAACATAGGGCAACAGCTGGTGGCATTTTCCATGGCAGAGCAGCCTATAGGCAGGGGCAAAACTAGCTTGGGGCCAAACACTGGGTTCCATCCAAGCATCATTTGTTTGGCTTTATGCCAGCGTCCTGAAAATGTTTGATTTAAGTACTACTAATAACCTGTTGATGAAGGGCATAAACATCTCTGACAATGTTTTCTTGCTTCTAAGCTGGTCTCCCTACAGAATTGACTTCACAAGACAGCCAGGGATTCTTTTTAAAAACATAAAAATCATGTTCTTTTCTCATAACCCTCCAATGGCTTCCCATCTTTTAGAGTAAAAACCGAAGTCTTTAGATCATCTGCAAGCTCTCTGTGGTTTGGAGCCTACTGTTCCTCTGACCTCATTTCCTTCCCTCTTGGTCTGGCTCACTCTAGCTTGCCAGTTTTTATGTTCCTGGCATGTTCCTGCCTCAGCGACTTTGCACTTTTCCTCCCATTCCTGGAATGTGCTTTCTCCACGTGGCCACATAACTCTCTTCGTCATTTTATCCAGATCTCTGCTCAAATGTCATCTTTTTGGAGAGGCCCCTCCCACCATCTTCTCTGAACAACACTCCTCCCCCACCCTAATGCTTTCTTCAAAACATGTTTAACTAACGTACTGTTGTCCCGTGTAAAGCCTGTGTGACCTAGCTGGATTTCTACTCTTTTCTCACGCTGCTTATCTTTAAAACACAGGATGCCTGTGGTAAGAAGTTCCCCTTTGTAACCAGACAAGTTGAGAATGGTTAGAACTGAGACTGTTGACTGAATAACACCCCCAAATACCTCATGCTTTGTTACAATTTCATTTCCATGCTAAATGACACTCCTACCAGCATTATGACAGTTGACAATCACCATGACAATGACCAGAAGAAGCTATAAAAGGACAAAAAGGGAGATGGCATGCTGGTTCTGAGAGGTTCACCAGCCATTTCCAGAAAAGACATAGATATTCCTCCCCTGGTTTTTTCTGTCCACCTCCTTCATTAGAGAAATCCTGTATTTTAATTCCCTTACCCCTCACTAGTTGAAAAGGTGATTTGTGAGCTATGCTCTTGCTTTTCCATTCCCTGGCCTTTTGGTTTTCTGTATTGGCTCTGCGACACCAAACAGAGAAAGATCCCATCTTTTGAGGCTACTAAGTTTATTGGAGGAGAGTCTTTTTTCTCTGCGTCTCCAGTTCCTGGCTTATAGAAGGTGCTCAACGTAAATATCTGTTGAATGAATGAATGGAGTGTCTGTTATGTGACGACAAAGTTTCTAGATACCATACACACACACACACACACACACACACACATATACATAAACATAATGTCTGATCTTTACAACTACTCAGAAAAAATGTGATTATTTTAATTTTATAGGTAATGAAACTGAGGCTTAGATACAAAACACCTGCCCAGGTCTGACAGCTACTAAGTGGTAGCATCAAAATTCACAAATATCTATCTGATCCCAACCCTATAACTGCTATGCTTTACTGTTTTTTTTTTTTTTAAAGCCACTCCTGTTTGTAAATATCTTAAATTCTTTGAAAATATATAAATTGTTTAGGTGATAACTTTTTTATTAGGTCATAAAATTGTTTAAGTCGGACACTATATCTTACTCTGTAAATACTTATTGAATGCACATTTTTCTATCATTGATACAGAGCAATGATGAAACCAGTCAAGGTTTCTGCTTAAATGGAATCTATACCCAAGGTTTCTTTATATTTACATCCTATTTCTAGCAGCTTCCATATTGCTGGTTCTTAGAACATACATACAAGATGTATGCTGAATGAATGATAAACAAATGCATGAGCTTTTCCTATACCCAGATAGAGTTCTGTTCTTCTATGCTAGTCAGAAGATCTGCCCTTTGGTTCTAATAAAAAGAGAAATGAACTTTGTTAGTATGAAGGTTAATCTAAAAAATAGCATGAAAAGTTTGAGAAGAAGTTAACAAGTTCTATTTTCTATTCCATTCTTCCTTTTAAATTGAGCATCTACTCCTCATTGGCATAGTCTATGAATAGATATTCTATTTGGCTTGTTATGAATGACCAATCCTTACACCACAAGAGACTTATGACTATAAATAAAGATTAACTTCAAAATTACATCAGCAATTCAAGCATCTTATGGTGTACTAAAAAATAGATTAAAGTGATTATCATCAATGTGCCATTTTAAGCTGTAAGAAAAATGGTCACACTGTCATTTTGATAAATAATGCTGGTATGAGAGAATGAACATGTTTTAATTTTATCCTTAGGAGTTACAGACCAACATCCATTTAAAAGCAGTCTGGGATGATACAGTAGGCTTGTTGTTTGCCAGGGTAAAAATCATTATCATTTCTTTGAGTAAAAGTGCTGATGGCCACTGCTCAGTAATCCTTCTTCTTAAGTAACAGATCCATGGCTTCAATGCAGGATTATAGTTGATTATCAGTACTTAAATGTCTTATTAGTTAGAAAGCTGTATATAAAATAGATTCAATATGTAGGTTTAAGATATGTGGGAGACAATATCAGTCTACAATAAATCGTCCTTATACCATGAAATAACCCAAGCAAATTTCCTAAAATCCCTAATGCATTCTTGATCAAGATTAAAATAGCTTCTATTTCAAATTGTGCATCACTTTTAATATTGCATCTTTGCCTGAAAATAAATGTGAGACATGATTTAGCCTTCTCTCATTTCTAAAGAGGACCATGCTCACCATTTTGGTACCGGAAAATTACTTTTGTTTTAAAGCCACCAAGAAAAAGAGATTTCAGATTTAACATTCTGGACCTATGAATTACTGGACTGGGTAAAACAAGACAGTCTAATCTTGTCCTTAGTCCTGGAGAGTTTGGCAGGATGGAGATCAAGCCGGCCTTTCCCCTTGGCAGGCTCTCCTGCCTCCAGAACTGGGAGACAGCACGGCCACCACCCAGGCCATTTCCTCTTTGCATCTTCCCCAGGTGTAACACTGCTCTTGGCATATGGAATGTGCTTAATAGTTCTTCTTAAAAAAATAAAATTCACGTCGTAGTTTTTCTTCTTGGAACCATGGTTTTCATTAAATCATATTATAGGTTACAATCTCTGAGAAATGGTCTGTGAGGCTCTGGAACTGGCATGCAGAAAGTTTAGTGGGAAGTTTGTTTATTGGGGTTAATCCATGTGAAAGATTAGGAAGCCCTGATTGGGCAGAAAGAGAAGGTAACTGCGATGCAGTTGCAAAAGGTATCTTAACTGATTCTGTAGGCTGCTTTAGAGCTGGGATGGAACTGCTAGGCTGTCCTCAATGCAGAAAAGGGAGATCAGCCTTTGTGCCTATTCAGATATCAATTATTAGATGCTACCCAGTCCTGGGAAGGGAGCAAATATTGAGAAGGGAAGCTTCCTTCAATTTTTGACTGTTCAGTTCAATTTCTGAATTTTCAGTTCAATTTCTGTACAGGTCAAACTCTAAGTCATCAGCTGCAAACATTTGTGGAAGCTATGGGAACAAGTGTGTAGGTCCTAAAGGGAGCTGAGGTGGCCCACTACTATATCCACTGCAAATAAAACATTAACCATAGCATCAACTGTAAATAAATATTTGTTGAATGAATTTATTATTATAGCTTTTAAAGGTAGGTGCCGCCAATGCAATGACATTGGGGAAGAAACAGTTATATGCTGAAAAACAGTGTGGCTGGAAAGGTGGGGTGGGGATGAAGAAGCAGCTTATGGTGATACAGAGGGGAGGTTTAAAATTTGTGATAGTGGTACAATCAACAGCAGAGGAAGAAGCAAGAACTGTAGCGAGAAGGGGGAGAGAGGAGACTTGAGAAGTCTTCCTAATTCTCCAGACTGACCATGCCTTGTATATTTATGAGATGCAGTGATCTGTGTTTGTCTTTACATCCCCATGTGATGCTTGCACCATCACCCCCTCTCTGCTGTTTGCTGTTATGCATACGTACAAGACACATCTTAGCATCTCCACTATTGCTCCTTTAACTTTTTTGTCTACAATGTTCCCATCTCTATAACCTTTCAAACATTTATTTATCATTAAATATTTATATCAAGGATCTGCCCATCCTTAAGCTTTTTCTGATTGCGCTTCTCCTGGTGCTTGAGAATCTACAGCTTCCTCCTTTATGTGGTCTCTCGAAAGCATATTCTCCAGTCATTTATTAGCTTAGCATTGAGCTCTCTTGCGTAGACTAAAAACACTTTGAGAAAAATAAATCCTATATCTTGCTGGAAAACTACGAACTGATACTGTGACTGGCAAGTGGTAGTCACCCCAAACTGTCTTTTGGCTGAGTTAATGGAGTTGCTTAGGACTTGAATAGGATTCCGATGGTTAAAGGGGACTCAGTGGATACTGTAATTTAGCAGGACATAATACTCAAGGGCAAGAAAAAGAATATGTCAGGTAATGCTAAAAAATTGTTAGCAGGACTTTTCTAGCTGGGGCAGAGGAATCAAGCAGGCAGAAGGTAAGGTGGATGACTGTCAGACTGGAGAGGACCTTAAATAGCTGGATAAGAAGTTCGCATTTAGGTATTTTAGTTAATGGTTTCCCAATATGGGCATGTTTCCAAAGTCTCATTTAAAGACTAAAAAAGTGACTCATATGGTGTACAGAAGAGCTGAATGGTCCGTCAGACCAGTTAGGCAGTTATGGTAATTACCTGGCATAAGGCAGAAGGAAACTCATTTTCATTGAGCAGTATAACAGGCAGTGTAACAGACAGGTAGTGTGGGGACACTAATTATTGAGTTAGGTTAAATCCAGAACAGGTCAGAAATGGAGCATGGCAGGATGCAGCAGACAATGCAGAAAGTAGCCAATAGCGACAGGAAAAAGGCTGTGTCCTCTCCTGGTGAGACACTGACAGATGATCCCACACTTCATCATCTGGAGAGTTGGTTTTCAAGTGGGTGGAAAAAGAATTCAGAAAACTTGGCAGCAGGTAATAGGTAGAGTCCAGCAAGCCAGCTGGCAGTAGAACAATCTGGCAGAAGTAATGAGAAGCCAACCACTTATCAGGATTTAGGAGACAGAACCCAGGTCTTGGGAATACTAGCGAGAACAAGATAAACTCTAGGAGTCTAGCACCAGGTGAAGTACCAAGACAGAAAGTCAGTTACTGAGATTGGGGCACAAGGTATGAGGCGATCACATAACAGGTAGCTTTAGATGTGTTAGCTTTGTTCTTAGCCATAGCCAAGGAAGGAGGTACACTCAGTAACCTCCTGCAACGGGGTCTTCTTTTAAGGATATGCAGAGAGTAAAGGAAAGAGGAGTAGACGTGCAGCCCCCAAGAGCTTAGAACGGCATGTGGGGTCCAGCCATAGTTTTACTAGTCTGACAACAACTCGGACACCCAATAAGGATTCTAAGAGTTGTTGCCTCAAGAATGGCATTGACAAGAAGAACTAGCCTATTACTGAAGATTACCACTGTACACTTCCATGCCTGTTTCTGCTTGTGGTTTCTGCTTGCTGCTTTCTCTCTACGTGACTTCCTGCTTTTGGCTGTTCATTAACTCCTTTTAAATGTTTTATATTCAAATTTCCCAAGAAGGGCTCCAGTTGGCAGAATTAGTATTATAGCGATTTGGCAGTGCTGCCCCATAAATTCACCTAATGGGCTACTTACAAGCCTCTAACCTGTGACTTTTAAGTTAGAGGCCATCACTGGCCAGGCCAGCTGTACTCCTGGTGCTTGGATTACTTGATCAGCTTCCTTTTGCCAAAAGGAGCAAAAGCTGGCAGGCCTCAAAAGACAGAATGGACTCTTCCACTCTACCAGAACAGGAGTAGAAAGTCAATACAGTAGCCACAGAAAGAACAATGCAATGTTGACTTAGGGTTTCAAAAATCCAGGGCATCAGGCAGGTAGTTTCAAAGTGATAAATGAGAGAGGAACATCATGAAGACTTGGCAGGGATTGGCTGTTAAATAATTTGACTTTTTTTAATGTCTTCCCTTCTTCAAGAAAAAAATCTCTTAACAAAGACATTTAAAAAGATTTCATGCATTCTAGAAATGAGACCTAAAAGGAAAGTTCTGAGGATTGAGGCCTATATGCCACCTTTTGTTTTTGGTATTACATGAAGACCACAACCAGCAAAAGTTCATAACAAAATAAAGGTTTCAGGAAAGGCAGAGATTATGTCAAATTTGGTAAAATAAACAAACAACAGCCCAAAACACCAAGCAAACAAAAACAGAAAACATTCTCAATATTCCAAACAAAATTTAATACCAAGCCAAAAATTAATAAGCTTCATCCATATTAAAAAAAAAAGAGGTATGCAGACATCCCATTTTAGAGTGAACTAAGACAGAAGAGATCTGTATCTACTTTTAGCACCTTATAAATCCTGTAGGGAAAGAAGGAGTCTACACCGATACTTAAACCCATAGAATATGTTAAATCTGAAAAGGGCCAAACAAATAAACATTTTAGGCAAGAACTTGAAGAAAAAATGTCAAAGTTTCTTTTTTTTCTTCATTGTTCCTAAAAGCAATATGTTTTACTTTTCTTAATCATTTTGTAATTTATAAAACTCTTTACATTTTTAATATGATTTTTACCAAAACATTTTGCATGCAAGGAAACTGAGGTCCAGTAAAGTGACTTCCTCAAGGTCATATGGCTAGTAAGTAGCCAAAACAGAATTTAAACTCAGAACTTCTTTGATTTGCTGCTTTTTCCCTCATAAATCCTTTTTGTTCTCAGGAAGAGCTAGATAAAAGGAGAAACAAATGATAAAGCATTAGTGGTACAATTCAGAATTCCTGAATACCATTAAATATGATACATATTAATAAAGAAAATGTGAAACTACATTTTCTTTAACTCCCTATGGTGCACAGCAACCATCTGGCTTCTTAGAATTCTTTCTCAAGAGTACCAGGAATTCTAGCAATGTCTTCCTAATTCCAGCCTCAGATTACACTCATATAGCAATAATCATACTTCTTGAAAATATGGTTTGTAATTTACATGTGTTTATACACATACCATTTAAACATAAGCAAGTCTCTTTATAATCCACACTCTTCTCCTAAATGGCAGCTCTATTCATGCAAGTTTAAACAAATAGGACAATAATATGTATACATTTTAAAATATATTTTAAAACTTTTCATGATTACATAAATATGTTCCTTTCAGATTCAACCTCAATACGTTCTCTTTGAAATATTCACATAAAACATACACACTCAGAATATATTGAGCTTTCGAAAGGACAAGCTAGAATCACTTTGAATGTGAGGATGACTCAACATTTAATGTGTAGTTTTTGAGTGACTCTCTGTCAGGCACTGTGCTAGGCACTGAGGGTGTATAGTCATGAACAAGACACATGTGGCTCTGTCCTCATGGAACTTACATTCTGCGGGGGGAGGTTGGAAATAAAATGATTAAGCAAATAAAATAAGCTTAGTGCTATGAATAAAATAAGCAGATTTCTGTAGTAGAAAATGAGTGACAGGTGCGTCAGAGAACTTTTCTTTAAGCAAGTGCCAGTTGGACTGAGGTCTGAGAAAAGAAATGTCAAAGGGTCAGGGGAAAGCATGTCCAGGCAGAGAGAACAACTAGTACAAGCCTGAGTTGGTAAAGGGCTTGGCGTTGGGGAACCAAGAGAAACTAGCATGTCAGGCACTTAGTGTGAGCGGCAGGGAAGAGGGCTGAGAGGCCTTCAGAGTCCTGCGAGCTGGATGACACTGGAATTGGAAGTGGTACTTGAATCCATTTATCAAGGATTTATAGAACATCAAGAATCACAGTGTTCATTGTATCCTCAAGGGAGTTTCCAAAGGCCCTGGGAATCCAGGAAATGGACACTGTGGTCTGGATAAAGCACTCCACAAGTCCACTGGAGCTCTCTGAGCTTTCAGACTCCTTGGCAAGGTTGCCTTGCCAGAACCAGGTGTCCAGGCCACAGCCGCAACAGGAGACCTCTGTGGGCTGATATGCAGTGTTCCCTGCTACTCCTGCTTGGCAGGGAGATAAAGGGAGGAACTTCCTTCATTTTGTTTCCAGCAAGGGGACTCAGGACAGAAGTCAGGCTCAGGTGCAAACCAAACTATATAAAAACTTTAAAAACTACTGCCTTAGAGAATTTCTCCTTTAGAAAGAAAGAATGTGTAATGGCCCTATAAGCAAAGCAATGTTCATAAGAGCTCTGTGTGAAGGCAGAGAATCACCACCCATCCTCCACGTAGAAATAAACATTACCCTGGTGTCTGTTAAAAGTATTTTTCCTGCATTAATATGTGAATTGCTACACATTTTCATGGAGATTTTTAATGAGATTTTTCTGAGATATGAAAGATCGTTTGGGAATGATTGCAGCAGTCAGGGCATGCTGACCCTCAAGAAAATCTTTCTTATTTTTCAGGTGCCCATCATCATCCAGATCTGGAATTCTCATAATGTATACACCAGTGCAAATACTCCCGTGTGTATGAGTTTATTCTGAACAGCTAAAGATTTGTAACTATGGAAACCAAAGTGCAATAATAATTAGTGGGCTTTAGAGAAGTCAGTTATTAATCAGATTGTATTCAAGTAATTTACACACAAGTCTAACTGACCATAACAGTGAATGGCTCTTTTCTGATGAAAAGTTATCAGAATGACCATGAGTTTTTGCCAAAGGCCAGGTAGATCCAGTTGTATTTAATTACATGCCCAGCTCTTAATAAACTCACCAACAAAGAAATGGAATTACATGAATAAATAAAATAAAACTATATTTTCACTAATAGCTAAATTCTCTTACCTTTTGTTAGCACTTCCCAGCCTCAAGACAAAGGACATAAGCAAAAACCCCAAACCTTTTGCCTTTTCCATAAACCAATTCTAGACTGGCTGATCTGTGGGGTTTTTTCCCCCCCAAGTTATTCCCAGGTGTTTTCAGTGAAGGTTTCAGACAACAATAAATCAGTCTGCCATTTAGAAAGAAAAGAAACCAGACATGAGGGAGAGGACCAGAAAGGGAAGTGTTACAGGCTTCTAGGGTGTTGTGGTAGGCGGCTTCCGGCTGGCTTCTGATAATCACCGCCTCCTGGGACTCACATTTCTGTGTAATCTCCTCCCCTTGAGTGCAATCTGGACCTAGGGACTTACTTGTAAAAACCAGAATAGGGTAAAAGTGCAAGGATGTTGCTTTCATGATTGGGTTATAAAAATGATGTCTTCTATTTGCCAACATTGGGTCTCTCACTAGACTATTTCTTGCTTTCTCACCAGCTCGCTTCCTCTAATGAAATCAGCTGCTAGGTTGTGAGATGATCTCTGGAAAGGCCTATATGGCAAGGAACTAAGGGAGGTGTTCAGCTCCTGAGTAACTGAGTCCTCAATCCAACAATATTCAGATAACTGATTCTGGCCAACAGCCATGTGGCTGATATGAGAATCAGATCCTCTCCAGTCAAGCCTTCAAGTAAGGCTGCAGCCCTGGCTGAAACCTTAACTCTGGCCTTGTGAGAAACTCTGATGCAGAGAATTCAGCTAAGCTGTGCCGAGATTCATAATCTATATAAATTATATTTATAATAAATACATGTTTTAAGCTATGTTTGGGAGTAATGGATTACACAGTAATATGTAACTAATACAGAAGCTTTCAAATTACTCTCATAAGTGTGCTCACTACCCACCCTTTTTATTGTAGTAACTTGGCACAGAACCATAGATTTTGAAACATTTGACCAATCTCCCAAGTATGATCAACTCTCCCATTCCTATCGTCTATTTACTTGAAAACCAATGGCTCACCATTATACTAAAAAAAAATAGTACTTAAATAATTGAGAATTTATAATATATGTAGTCCTCCATATTTGTGAATTGAGTTTTGTGGTTCAAAATGTTCTAGGTATGTGGAATACTTATTTATCCTCTATAAATTGTTCTAGGCATATGGCATACCTATGGCAACTACAATAGCAGAACTGTAATTCCATAAAGGAACTAGGAAGGTATCAAGACACAGCAGTAGAAAGTGGGACAAAACTGGCAAGATCATGAAAAGTGGAAGTGTTGGAGTTAGACAACTCCAGGTCCAAGCCTAAGTTATGAATGTATAAGCTCTATGATTTAGGAGAAAAATATTAAACCTTCAAGGCCCACAAAGTTTCTCATTTGTATAAAGGGAGATAGGATCAACTGATATAAACGAGAATTCAGGATTTGGGACTCAGTAAGTGGTGAATTCTGTATTTTTTCCTTGCAAAGACAAGAGTGGAAGAAACTTTCTACATGAATTCACATTCTTTACTTTTCCATCTCCTACCATGCTTTTGTTTCTATGGAGTCTGAAGCTCATTTCTCGTTTTCTTATATCTCAAGTTGACAAGATGTAGTAGTCAATGGATTTTGCATTCATTGTGAAGTTTAAATTTAATCTCTGATAGGTGGAAAATATAAACCATATTTGATTTGAGAAAGGCAGCTGTTCCCGCTCCCTTTTCTTGTAAGATGTATGAAGTATCCATGAAGTGGTCTATATTTTGCACCCCTCCTCCCCACCTCTTTCTTGTGTCTTGGAGGCAAGGCAGACAGAGAGCGAGCTGACATAACCTAATCTATTTCAGCTGTGCGGAATACCAGACTTATACTGTCTGGAATAACCCTACAATTGAGAGCAAGCAACCCTAAATGTATTCAGGTGGAAACAGGGTTTAATTTAGATAAAGAAACTTTCTCTCAAATGTGGTTCACTAATTGCAAGCCCAAATCTTATGAGTAGATTTGAACATTGGGCTTTTCTAAGTAGTACATTGCAGATTCATCCTTTAGCAACATTCAACATATGAGAGGATAGGGATGTATTTTAGAGCTTTCATCAGACCACTCATTGTGTCAGTGAGTAAATCCTGTCATGGAATGGGACACACTAAACAGTAATAGGACAAGAAAGGTGCTCAGAGTCAGTTGTTTTTAGCTGATTTGGAGAATTTCTTTGTTGCAGACATCTTGAGTTTATCCCCAAATCCTTGCATGTTAAGAGCACCTACTTACGAGCCATAGGTTCATTAGTCTTCCTTGAAAGACTCTTTCATCTTAGGATTTGTTTCGGGATCCCTCAGAACTGGTTATTTTGAGTCAGTTTTCTGATACCAGCTCTTCTCTTTGGTGTCTGGTTTTGCCCGATGATTGTTCAGAGGGGCTCGTGCTCAGCTTCCCAGATCTCCTTCACCTGTGTGGTCCCCTCCCTGAACACAGGCCATCCTGACTGCTAGTAGGCCTGGACTTGGCTTGCCTTTCACCGGGCAGGGCGGAGCTGCTCAAAAAGGGAAGTAAAACCTTCCATTCACCAGTTGACCCAGTCAACCAATGCAGCAGGATAAAAGTACTTACTGAATGTCCTTTGAACAAATTTTGCTTTTTAAAAAGATAGTTTATATTTTTGCTCTTTCTGTCTGGCCTGTAAGCTTCTTTAGATCACACCTGATTTGTGTTCATATCTTTCAGGGTACCCACCCTGTCTGGATTGTGTAGAGTTTAATATACGTATTTCTTGGAAGACAGTGACAGAAGAAAAGGAATCAGCATTTATAGGATCCCGTGTATTAGTATTTTACATATGCTATCTATTCAGTATTAACAAAGATCCTTTTCTTTCATTTATGGAGGAAGAAACTTAATTTATCCAAGAACAGGTAGCTAATATTCAACAGAGAAGATGTGGAACCCAAGATTATCTGATAAAAGCCTGTATAATGTCTTTTGTTCCTCACCAATGTGGTTTCAGTGGAGCAATCTTGTGAGATTATCCTGCAATTTTTATCATTGAAACCTGGATAAACCCTTCTGATTATGGGACAATCGCAGTTTGAGAAAATTGCTGGAAGATTAAAGAGTAGATCTGTAAAAAATATTTTAAATCACTCACTCTGCATTCTTTCAGTCTATGATTTCTTGTATATTTTGGTGAAGAATTTGCCATATTTTGGAAATAGTATTGATGATGTTTTAGTGTAAACAGGAAGAAAAGATATGATGATACCTCCAATTGCAAGAGTTTTAATGATCTAGACATATTCTTATCATTTTATATTATATTATTCTAATATAAAATAGTAGTATTTAAAATATTACTATCCTTTTAGAAAAACCCAATAAAAATAGCCATTTTTACCATTACAGGTTTTAAAATTAATTTTAATTTTTACTTTAAGTTTTGGGTTACATGTGCAATATGTGCAGATTTATTACATAGGTAAATGTGTGCCATGGTGGTTTGCTGCACCTGTCAACCCATCACCTGGGTATTAAGCCCAGCATACATTAGCTATTTGTCCCAATGTTCTTCCTTCCCCAACTCCATCCCCCAATAGGCCCAGTGTGTGTTGTTTCCCTCCCTGTGTCCATGTGTTCTCATTGTTCAGCTCCCATTTATACATTTTTTTAAATGAAGAATGCTGCTAAATATAAAGAATACTAAAAAAGTGGTAAAAAAAATTTTAAAAACTCCATTAAATAGTTAAAATTGGCATCACTGGATGAAAGCGAATTTTAAATGAAAATGTAAAAAGAAAGTTAAAAAAATTAATGTTTTATAAATAGTGAAAGCACTCCAGGGTACAGAAAAATTACTAATACATCAACCAGTAGTTGAAAACACTAAAATCTGAAGAGAAAAATATAAAATCATGAGCGTTGCTAAATGAGCAGGGCATGCATAATTGGTGGAGAATACATTTTAAAAACTGTCTGAAAGGTAAACAAAAAAGTGTTCAAAGATTCAAAAAGCACAGCAAAAAACTTTTGAAAACAATTATAATGATTGAAAAAAATGCTTAAAACTGTAAACAAAATTCAGAGAACATTCTATGGCGTACAGAATTTGCCAGAGAAGAAAAATCAACCCAGCAAAAATAGCCATTTAAAATTGATTGGTTGTTTTGAAAATCTGGCACAGAGTGTTTTGTTCTTTCTGTGAACACACACACACAGCTTCCTTGTCTCTCACCCTCGGTTTTAGTAGACTTCTTCTAACTCACTCACTTGAACCTTCATCTTTCTGATAGACTCATCTAAATTCCAGAGATTCGACATTTCAAGTCAGGTGGAAATTACCCTTCCCACCTTTGTTCCCAATAGTCTACTATTTTTTTCATTTAATCTGTTTACCTCTGTTTCAAGGTAATTTTGAGAGTATTATTGTGTTCTTCTAATCTTCTTATTAGCTAGGAACTTCCCCTGTCCTCCCTGACTGTTTTGTGTATGTGACTGAAATGGCCAGACTTAGTCTTAGAACCTTATCTCTAGTCTCAGATATATGTTCATATGACTAGTTCATTTCAATCCTAAAAGCCTTTTTGCTGTTTGACTAACTCCATGCTTTTTTGCCCCAATCTATTTTCTCCTTAAGGAGTCTCTTAAGCTTTTCACAACTTTTTGAATAATATCTTATTTGTAGACCAGCAATCATAGAAAGGGCACCATGGTGACTAATCTGATAACTGACCCTATCCCATTGGAAACTCCAAACAGCATGTGACTTTTGTAACTCATATTGATAAAACTCTTTGAAAAATTATGGCTGTTTTTACTGCAGAATGTTATAATGTGGATTTTTTAAAACAAAACTTATTTGATCTGATTTAAGATATATGGATTAAAATAAGGGTAACTGAGTGATGTGATGATTATATACATCTGGCTCAAACAATTCAGAGATGTAAAATTTGGTGAATAATGTTCAAAACACAGCTCTGTTTTCCTTCCCATTTTCTCTCATGATGATAATTGAGCCAGAACTTTTAAAAAAGCCCACAAGATTTCTCATTGTTAATATTTCCATGTAAATCTTATGGGAATATGTATTGAGGAACATTATTAGAGGAGGTGGAGGGAAGAGAAAGAACAGTTCCTCTTCCTTAACTGTGAGGAATATATATGCATGAATATGGCCTAATCTGCCTGAGAGGGAAAATGGCATTACTGATGCTGAATGACAATTACATTGTCCCATTTTGGTTTAAGTAATTCATGAGTTAACATCATTGGACTAATCAGGCTATTAAAATAAATAGCAAAGGAATGAAAAATAAGGCCATTAATTTGTCAAACATATTGCCAATCTGGTTATTATGAGCCTTAAAATAGGTATTGCATTTCTACTAATCATTCCAGATATTTTATAAGCTGATTATAGCAATTCTTGGACACTGAATTTTCAGGATATTTTAAAAAAATATTTTAATAAACAGACATCACTCAAGCCTTTTTAACTTCATCTAAGCTCTTCACAAAGCAAGGTCAAACATTTATTAAGTAAGCACTATATACATTTAATTAGGTTAAGACTCCACTTCGGTTTGTAGAGTATTGTTTATAGAACCAGGAAATAGTATCGAGTATATTTTGTTTGATGCCATTTTTTATGCTTTATCCCAGTGATAACCAGTTTTAAGTATATATCTTGAGTGAATGCATAACAGTAATGATTGATTAACAGATTTAAAGTATAATATACAAGTTCAATTTTATCTAGTAAGAAGGGAATAGACTAATCACATGAAAACTATAGTTAATTGAATTTACTTTAAATGTATAATATTGCATAATTGTTTCTTTACAGATTCAGACTAATATTGCTTAGCATATCATTATTATTAATTTAGACATCCAAAGAGTTTCTGATTTCTTTTTACTGTAGACATCACAAAAGGAAAAAGCTATATGATTAAGAGAGCTAAATAAACTATATACTATATACTATAAGAAGAGAGCTTAATCAGCAATTAGATACTTATCTTGGAAGAGTTGTAGAATTTATCTGGTGATTTAACATGGAATAAATACTAGTTTCAGCCCCAAAATTTCACTTCCTTGATACTAATAAAGTTTTATTAGATCATAAAATTCAGAGTATTCAGTTCTGTCAGTGAGGATAGGTTAGGTTAGGCTGCTGTATGAAACAACACATGCATTTCAGTGGTTTAAGACAACCAGGTTTATTCCTCATTAATATTACATGTCTACCACAGGTGAGTTGAGTATTCTAAGTAGTCTCATGTCCTTTATTTATCACCTGGAGTAGAACATTGCTGGTCTCCCTGGCAGAGGGAAAGCCTAGTAAATTGAGCTCTTCTTAATATTTTCTATTTATTTGCTGAGAGTTCCTATTTTAAAATTTGTTTCAAAAATGTTCATGATGTCTCATCTAAGCATTTTAATAAAAATCACCTTAAAGTCCTTGTCAGGTAATTCCAACATCAGTGTCATCTTGGCCTTGGCATCTGCTGATGGTTTTTATTCTTATGAATTTTTGAGATTCTTTATACCTTGAGTAATTCTGGATTGCATACTGGACATTTTGAATATGTTCTGTTAAATCCACAGAGAATGTTGATATTTCTTAAGATTAGGAAAATTATTAGGTTTAGGCCGTAAGTTCCAATTTTCCTTCTGTAGGCTGTGGTGCCCATATCAACTCAGTTTCAAAGCCTTTATACTTTTCACTCCAGGTGTATTAGGCCCTGTCTTACACAATGGGTAGTTTGTGACTCAGTGGTGGTAGTCTGTCTCTTCAGTTTACAGTCTTTGGTATTCAAGTTAGTATCAGATCCATGGGTGTGAGACTCTGAGAGGAGCCCTGCACTTTATAGAAAAGGTTATGAGATTGCTTTTATGGGATCTATCTCTTCCCTTTCTGGTATCTCCCAGCATTTTCTGGCTCTCTGGGTTTCCCCATTTCAGAATTCTGATCCAAATCTTTGGGTTTTTAGTTGCCTCACTTTGCTGAACACTTCTGTGTTTGGGCTAATCTGGGACCAAACCACTAAAGGACAGAGAAAGAAAAGCAATGAGGTGGCCCCATTTTTTTTTAGTCTCACCTCTTCCAATCGGAAAGGAAGTTCCTCCTCCCTCAGAGATTTGGCTGCTGCCAGCTCCCATCACTGGCCACTGTCGCCCCCACAGTGGGATTGCCTGCAGGATGGAGGACAAAAAAAATGGAAGAGAGTGAGGAATAAAAGGAGGGATTCCCATGTTCTCTCCGACTGCTAAGAGTTCCCCCTTTATCTTCTCAGGCCAGAATTAGAGGACTGCTCCTGGGGCTGTGCCACAGTGCTTACTTCTGTCAAGTCCAGGCTGGATGATGTTGGAGAAAAAAAAAGGGAGGCTCATTGCTAGTTTAGTGGACTTCAAAGTAGTTCAAACACTACTTCAAAGTAGTTCAAATACTTTCAGAATAATTTAAACTAGTTCACTTCATATTCTTATTTCTTTCCCAATGTATCAGCTGAAATTTGCTTTTCAAGGACCGCAAATAGCTGACTTCTGTTCAGGTTTTTGTAGTTGCATCAGGTGTGACAGATGTGTGAAGTGCGCCTTCTAACTTACCTGGCACTGGACCTGGTACTGGCTCTTAACGCTTTCACCCAGAAATGACGTGTTACCTCCATTCCCATTTTATTAGCTAGAGGAAGTCAAATGGCCACACCTATCTCCAAGAGGAAGGGAAGTGCAACACTACTTACTATCAGACCTATTATTTGAAACCCCTACTTCTGAAATGTTAGTGTCCACAGGAAAACTGTATCTACAGAGACTCTTTTACACTAGTATCCCTCAAATAGAACATCGTACCATCCAACCTGAAGAAAGTTTGTTTGAAATCAGGAGGTGGAGGTTGCAGTGAGCCAAGATTGTGCCATTGCACTCTAGCCTGGGTGATAAGAGTGAAACTCTGACACACACACACACACACACACACAACACACACACACACAGGCACACACACACACAATTAAAAAGAAAAAAGAAAATGAAGGGAAATGGTGATTGACACATATGTGTTGTTTTGCCTCTGCCTCTTGTATCATTTCTTTTCTAGATCTATAGTTGTCTATTGATATCTGTGCAGATTGGTCCCAGGATCTCCTGGGGAGCCCAAAATCCACAGATATTCAACTTCCCTCTATAAAATGGCATAGTATTTGCCTATAACCTATGCACATCCTCTGGTATATATATCTAGATTACTTATAACACCTAATGCAATGTAAATAGTTGTTATACTGTTAAAGAAATAATGGCAAGAAAAAATGTATATGTTCAGTACAGATAATTTTTTAAAATATTTTTGATCCACAGTTAGAGCCATGGGTGGGAACCTACAGATATGGAAAGCTAAATGTACCCTGTACTTTACTTTGTCATTAACATTTGGCCACTGGAAAGACAAGAAATGTCCTCACTAAAAATGGCCTGGCCAGGATTTAGGAAGCACAAAGATGAATATGACAGTTCTTGCTCTCAAGAAACTTATGGCCTAGTGAAGGATATTAACCCATAAAGAGGTAATTTAATATAATACATGCTAAGATAAAGGCCTATAGAGAGTAATATATAATGCTGTAATAGTCATGTCATATCGTATATGAAGAATTTTACATATTTTATTTTAAATGGCTCAATGAATAAAATACTTCCATATTCATTTTAAAGATAAGAATAGAAGAGTAAGATAAATTTAGAAGAGTAAATGATGGATTCATAATTGAATCTATATCTTTCAATTTCAAATTCTCTTATATGTCTATGACAGTATGCTAATTTAACATATATAACCATTTATAAACCATCAACACTTAGCATTTTGTTGAATTGGGAAATACTACAGTCTCATTAAAACTGATTCTAGAAACCTCCAAATCAGCCTTGGGTACAGCTTACCTATGATGTTTCACACTTTTCCCACTTAGAACTTAGTTTGCTTTCCCCATTTTTTTCCTATAATACGTTTCTTCCCCCTATAAAAACAGAACTTTCTTTACTTCATTTTGAGCATAATATTCAGTTTCAAAGTTCACCACTACAAGAAAATAATTTAGAAAAAGGAAATTGTTATATAATCTCTCAACAGCCTGGAGAAGGTACAGGGCAAGGACTCAGATCTACTTTCCACATAATAGAAAGGAAATATGCAATTCAGCAAGTGATTCTCAGTGAACTTATAGTAACATGACTCACAACAAGAAAATCGTTTGATAAAATATGCTGAATGGGAAATGATTCAGTGAAAATATTATTCAGAGCAAGCAATTACTGAGTGAAGGTATTACCCACAGCAGACAATTACTCAGTGAAAATATTACAGGGAGCAGGCAAATATTCAATCAAACATTTGACAAGGAGAGCAATTATTCAATAAACAATCATATAATTGTACCCGATAGAGCAAGTTTGCCATACAGCATACAAATCATTTACAGACACCCAGGAAGAGGTTTTGACTGTTGAAAATGCAGATAATTTATGGTTCTCATTTGTCATTGTTGAGATAATTTCATTTTAGTTTTACTCCCAAGTAAACAGCTTAAAAATGTTTACAACCATTCTAAAAATCAATTTTTCAAGTAATTCCATTTTGGTTTGTTATCTCCTCTCCCATATTACTCTCATCCTTGTTCCCACCCCCCTCCATGTTACTTATTTCCTCCTCCTCTGGCTGCTTCTCTTTCTATCTCACTATTTTCTATCTCACTGTCTTTTCTTTTTTCTATTTTCTATCTTACTATCTTTTCTATAATGTACTGTAAAGGTAATGCTGACTACTAAAAGTCTATGTTTATTATTAAATCTTCTTTCTGTAAGTCACTCATGAATTTGTTTTCTAAGCAGAAAACATCACCAGCAGCTATTTATTACATATTGGTGGATTACAGGTATAAGTTGCAATGCTAAGCCCAGTTAGAATGTAACTACACTTTTAAACAGTATACAGACTAAAATGGTGACAGCCGATGAATCAGTGTATACTTCAACCAGCAACACTTATTGTCTGTGTATTAATGGTCAATCACTATGCTACAGGATACATATGACAATTCCTGCTTTCATGGAGTGTGTAGACCAGTGGTAGAGGCTGGCCCCCTACACCAAATGTCAACATAATACAGTAAGTGCTGACAGAGGTAGCATAAGGGAAGAGGGGATCAAAGAGATGAGTTCCACAGAAGCTACCTTGCATTTCTGTAGGCTGCACTGAGGGTGGAAGAAACACAAACATTCAGCCAGGTTAAAAAAAGGTAGGAATGAAGTCCTAGGCACTTATATAGCACACAAAAGATAGATAGAGGCAGGAACCAGGCAACAAGTGTGGGGCTACAGGCAGTGTGTTGCAGTGTGTGACATGTTATGGGGATAGTCAATAGACTGCAATGCAATCCTTTTCCTTAAATTGTATGAAAAAGGCTATTGGTATATGTAGTTTTCTTTTTCCTTGTTTTCCAATTTTGCTAGGATGATTAAACATCATTGATGCTTCTGGTCTACAGTTAGTCACAGAGGGGATTCAAAAGTGTTAAGTATTCAAGAAGGAAAGTGCTTGCTTTAACATATAAAGAAAAGGAGCTTCAGAGTGGTGATTAAACCACTGGAATTATATGGAATGGACATGGAAACAAGTGAATGGGAGCATGGAGAACTGAGCAGAACTGAAGGGGACATGAAAATCAACTGCAGGATTCACCTCAGAGTGAGAATGGGCTGCAGGTGGTTCCAGGAATCCCAGGACATTCTAGGAACTGCCATATTTTCTTTGGGGTCAGTAAGGATGGCTATCGTCAGATGTACCTGATGTTATAAACACGGACTGTCTTGCTATCTACTATTCATTCTTGGTGATCGCATCCACAGCTCCCTGTGGAGGTGTGGATCAACTCTTCTTCAGGTTTATCCATGCAGTTTGAGCAGGCTCTCATCCCCATTCCAGGGTCTTATGACAATCAGTGTTTCTACTCTTCCAGGGTCTCAGTGGTTTTCCTCCTCCTGGGAAGCACATAATCCCATTAGAGGCCATAGGAAGCTTTTTGTTGGGCTTTGAGGGAGAAAGGCTTTTGCCCATCTCCTGGATGGGGGGGATGATGATGTGAGGCTGGAAGTGCAGAGCATCTTCCTTTGTGGGGTGAGTAGGCTGAGCAGGAAGCCTACCCTGGGGTTCCAGCTAAATTGGAGCCTGTGGGTGTGTGGTATGGTTTAATGCCCTGATTAAACCGCTAGGAAGCCATCTCTCTGTCCCTTCCCAGACCATATCAGAAAATATGTTCCCTTTTTTTCTGATCTATCCCCAGTTGGATTTTGTGTCTTTTGATATTGGAAGACTCTTATCACAAATAAGAAAATTTGTCATGTGGTTCCTACATATTTATTTAGTTACATAAACTAAGTAAATGAATAAAGTATCTGTCAATAATGGTAGTTCCTCATCTATGAATGACTCTTTACAAAGCCTGTCTTGCTTAATATTCATAATAAATATTGAAGTAGATACTATTTATATCTTTTTTAAAGAAACTAAATATTTTCAGGGTTATGTAAAGCATGAGTATCGTGGGCACAAACTCAAGCTTTCTAACTTGAATTTGAAGACTTATCCCAGGATATTTTACATCTTTAACTAGTACCAAGTATACCTCAAAAGCTCACATTATTTTTCATATGTGTTAGGCTTTGAGGGACAATCAACAAGGAAGGCATACTTTCAGAGTTCTTATTAATAACCACGAAATTTAGAAAGTGATGGAGTAGTAGACTTTTCAGTAAGAGACAGCCATTTTAAAATGCCCTGTTTTTATTAAATTCTCAAAAATTGTCTTTTAAAAAGTGGCTCTGGCCAATCTTAGATAAAATATCATTTGCTAGACATAGGAATTTCCTGTAGTAAATTTCAGATTTACTTCTTGGTCCTTTGTGCTATTATGGTCTCGAACAAAGGCCTATTCTCTAGGTCACTGCTATCATGACTTCAAGATAATTTTTTCCACTGGAGGATTTGATTTTTAATTCCCCAGATGTTCTTGATGTGGTTCAGTTCTTCAGGAAGTCATTAACTCATGAGCCCTCCCTGCTACTCGCAGATAGGGCTTTCTCCCAGGAAGTTCTGGAGTCATAGTAGAGCTCGATGAGTCTGGCTGGAAAACCTCCTATGATTATCCAAAGTCTAGGTTTGTTTTTGTTTAAATTGAAACCCTGAAGATGCAGAGCATAAGACTTTCCAGTTAAAATATAGATAAGTATTTTCCTTTTGAATAACAGTACAGTTGCTACACATTACTCTATGTCATTTAATCATAACTTTAGGAATTAAAGAAAGGTTTCCTGAAGGGTCACTGCTGCCTTATGTCAGGAAATTAATAGGTTAAATAACCTGTAGAAATGTAATAAGAAGGACCTCTTTTCTCATTTGAACTTGATCTAAATTTATCAAATCCTAATATAAAAGAGTTAACACAAACTTTAGTAGTACTCCCTATGATATATTTAGATGATCTTTGTTCACACTTTGCAATGTCACTTAGTTACCCATTTTATATATGCTTTTTACTCCTAACAAATTTTTACCTTGTGGAAGGCATAGATAATGCTTAAAAAAACTTATTATTATACACCTCCCTCCTGAATGATAGAATAAGCCATCATATTATTAGATGCTCAGTATCTTGGAAATAGGTCTGCATCTTGATCCAGTACCTTTTGTTTTAAAGAGAGAAAATATAAACTCAGTTCTAGTGATGACAATCTGAAAGATAAACATATTGCTGATGGAAATATAACATGATATGAACTTATTGGAGAGCAATGTAGCTGTATCTTTCAGCGCCCATAAAAATATTTTAAGTGTTTGGGACCCCTCATTATATAAATAAAGATTTTATCCAAAGGAAATAATTTCTCAGTCCTGCTGATAGCATAATTTTGACTCAGTGATACTGATTTTGGACCTCTGGCCTCAAGAACCATAAAAGAATAGAATTCTGTTGTTCTAAGACATCAAGTTCATGGTAAATTGTTACAGTAGCCATAGGAAACTAGTACCAGAAACTACAGTATCATCCAGGAAATGATGCTGTTATCCAGAAAAGCGATGGATGATGGTGGTTAAGACTAGGATGATAAAAATGAAGATGATAAGAAGAACTGCATTTTAAATAGGTTTTAAATGTAGAATAGGATTTTCAGTCAGATCAGAAATGGGATATAAAATAAAGAAGTTAAGGCTAGCTCCAAAATCCCATACAACTAGGATAATTTTGTGTCAGTTAAGATTAAAATAAGTTGCATGAGGAGGTTTTTCAAGGGGTAACCAAGAGTTCTGTTTGGGACATTTCTGGGTTTGAGATTTTTTTTTTTAGATATCTAAATGGAGATTTGAGTAGGCAGTTGGATATAAAAACATGGCATTTGGGAGAGAGATCTTTGGCTGGTGATTCAAATTTGGAAGTTATTGGCACATATTTGGCATGAAAAGCCATGAGCTGAGATGAGATCATCAAGGAAATAAATATAAATAGAGAAGAGAATCAAAGACTAATTCTTTGTGAGAAGCACATAATATGTTTTGAGAGAAGCCTCGTATACAAAAATAACCACAGCAACAATATTTATAAAAATTTATATATAATATTAAATGATAGGAAACTTCTTATGTCAACGGAATTATCTGTTCATTAGAAATGATGATTATGATAATAGTGGAAGTAATCAGGATAAATTACTAAGTAAAGGAAATTAGAATGCAAGATAAATATACATTACAATGTAAGAAGGAACATGAAAGGGCATTCTATAAAATTAAAATAATTGTGTTAAATTTTGTTTTCCTATGCTGAGCAGTTGTCAACTTATGCATTCTGTAATTCATAAGATGCCATGTGAAATAACATTGAGTCATATCATAGTGCTTATTTAGAAATAACACAATGGAATACAAATTGAAAAGAATTAGGTCAAGTATTTAAAAATCATATAATTTTTTTTGGAATGACAATCATTTAAAAATATTTTGAAACATGGAATAAATAATGCAATTATTTATTCTCAATACTCATGATATTTGTAGATAAAGCAATAGAGAGAATGGTAGGTCAACTACCTAGTGAACACAGAATTAGAACTCCTTCATATTACGGCCTCAGGAAATCTTCCTGGGAGATAGACTTAAAAGAGCTACTTGTTTATGTGATTTTGATGATAGACTTGAATGCCAAATGAGACTGATAGACCAGACTATTCTTGCATTGTATATATATTATTTTGTTGCAGAGCTGTACTTGACCTGATGAGAACCTCTCTCAGCTCTCTGGGGTCTCAGTAGGATAAAAATGGGCAGGAAAACTTATGTGATTGAAGTCATGATGAAAGGAAAATCCTCACTGTTCTGCTTTGAGTTGATGATTCATTTTCAGTTACCTTGAAGTATGAAAATGACTTACCTTTACTCATCAATTTTTAAAATGATTGGTAGGATAAACTAAGATCTTTCAAAAAAAAATTTCTAATACCAAGTCAATCTCTTGAACCTTATTTTCTTTCTTATTTTTTAGAGTTTGTGCTCTTTCTATACTCAGAACACTTACAATATTTATAATTTTTAAATATGAAAACATAAAATTATGTTAATGGAGAAAATTAAATTGTATTTATTAAGCTAAGATTGAATTATAATGCTGAAAGTCTTCCTCAAAAGGATCAAAGTTAAAATTTTGTGACATTTTTGTCAATTGTATATAGATTATTTCAAAAAAGTTGAAATGTTCCTGTTAAGTGATCCTCTAAATTGCTTCTTCTTTGTTTCTACACTTTGATGCCGAGAACTTTGACCTTAATAAAACCCATTTTCTTTGTAAAAAGAGGAAATGGAAAGAAAAATATAAGCATCAAAGAATGCAAAGCTGTTAGACATGGGTGTATTCATGGAGATTTTCAAGAAAGATGATCGAGTTTTCAAGAAATATGGCCCACTTATTTCTGATTTCTCAGAAATATGAATTTGGGCTATGGTAACTCTGAATCAGCTTCTGTCATGTCAGTCACATGGTAGAAATTTGATACTCGATGGTGATGTATTTAGTGTTTTAAATGTTTATAGTATTAGAATAGCCCATAAAAGAGAAAAAAGAGTTCCTCAACTGCTTACATATTGTAATGCAAAACTATCATTTTGCTGATTTTTCACTGATATAATAACATTAAAAACATTTTTAAAATGCCATAGCTTGAATTTTACTTCTGCCACAGCTAATTTGTAATATGTGGACATAATCTTGAATTATCGTGAAACAGTGGCTGCAACAAAAATGTTTGGCATCCAAAAAGAAGAAAATTATGTTAAGTCTAAAGAAAAACATGTCCATGATCATGACTTCTTTTAATATTATAAATTATTATCCATAAACTTAGGAACCTCTAAGTTTAAAAAACGTGATGGGATAATTCTGCAATTTGGAAAGCAATTATTTGGTGTTTCCATTTACGGCTCTGATGGAGTTGTTTGTGGAAGTCCTGCCAAGATCATCTAGAGAAAACAAAGTATAAACAATAACATTTCTTGGAAGGCATCAGAGAGCTTCTACAACAAGACTTCATGGGATAAAATCTTGGGAGAGTAGAATCCACATGCAGAGGTGGGCCGATACTGCCTAGCCACCTTTAGGGTATTGCTAATTATAGATACAAGTCAAAAGGCTGCGAGTTTAATGGAGGGTGTATGCAGAGGATTGCTGGTGAAAGGCAGAAAAACAATCAGAGATTTTGTCAAGATATAGGAAAAAATAAAATTTAGAGACTTGCGATCCCGGGACCTCAGTGAGAAGAGGTCCACCACTGTTTTTTCCATCAAGACATCAGTGCAATTCTAGAGCTGCATGGGGTAGGAGGCTAAGCAGAGCAAGAAGGTAAACAAAGCCCTTGAAAGCAGGGAATAGTTGACAGCAGTCATGACCCTGAGACACAGGTTAGAGTTCAGGGCATTCCAGCGGGAGGGACTCTAGTGAATGCCCCAGGCTCTCAGTAGGAAGCACTGGAGGGCCACCTCCTATAACGAGGAAATAAACTCAAGGTAGTGACAACCACACCTCAATACAGCTAAGCCCCCAGTGGGATTAAGGTGAACAGCCCCATACTATTACCTACTAAAAGTCAAATCTTGTACAGAAGAAGATAATATGGTCCAAAACTTCTATACTTTTTTATACATCATGTTCTGCATTTAATGTTAAAAATACCAGATATATAAAGTGATAGGATCACATGACAAGAAATAATAATAATAGAAACATACACAGGTGATCCAGATATTGGACCGGGACTTTAAAATACCTATTAATCTGTGGTGAAACATGTGGAGGGGTAAAGATGAAGAATACATCTGACAATTAGTATTTATTTAAAAAGTCAATTCAAAATTATAGATATAAATAATAGCTGGGCACTATGGCTCATGCCTGTAATCCCAGCACTTTGGGAGGCCAAGGCGAGTGGATCACCTGAGGTCAGGAGTTCGAGACCAGCCTGGCCAACTTGGTGAAACCGTCTCTACTAAAAATACAAAAATTAGCTGCGTATGGTAGCATGTGCCTGTAATCCCAGCTCTCAGGAAGCTGAGGCAGGAGAATCACTTGAACCCAGGAGGCGGAAGTGCAGTGGGTCGAGTCGCACCATTGTACCCCAGCCTGGGTGACAAGAGCAAGACTCCATCAAAAAAAAAAACACATCATAACTGAAGAACTCAGATTTAGTGGCAGATTTTGACACAGAAGACATTATTAGTGAAGATAGGTTAAACAGAGGACAAAATAGTATCAAAAATACAGAAAACATGTAAAGAGTCTTGTGGGACACAGTGGAGAGATCTAACACAAGATTATATAGTCTGAGAAAACAGGACAGGGAAAATGGTGCAGAAATAGTATGAGGAGAAAAATGGCTTAGAACTTTCCAAAATTGATAAAAGATATTAACCTACAGATAGAAGTTCTGCAAACCTCAACATCAGGAATACAAAGAAAGCATCACTCTTAATATTAAAGGTCTTCATAATCCATGCACATATATATTTCCCTTATCAAGGCCAACTTATTCTCCTGACACTCAAGGCCACTCACAACCGGGTCCTACTTCAGTTAGCTTCTCCAGCCCTTCTCTGTTCCTTTCAATTTCCTTTCCTTTTTTGTGATCCTTTTCACTGAACACCAGAAAGAAATATCTATTCTGCACCTCACTATCATTTTAGGTTTCCTATACTCATCTAATACTTTTCTGTTTCTGTACTTCGTTCAACTTTAAAAAATGTCCAACTTAACATTTAATCGTTGCTTACACAGTGATGCCTATTACAATCCCTAGAATGAAAATGGCCATTGTACTTGCTTTTGGAAACAGTGATGAAGGGGTAGTCTTGAGAAAAAGTTTCTCAAATTTCAGTGATGATCCCAAAATTAATCATGGTAGCTGAAGTTATACTGTAGTAACAAATTAATTTCAATATGCCACTTGTTTACAACACAAAGGTTTATTTTTCACACTGTATGTCCACAGCAGGTTTGTTGGGGGTCTCTGTTCTGTACAGTCCCTTGGGAACTCAGGCTGTTGGAGGCTGCACCATCTGGAATGCAGCTGGTAGCCACAGTAGAGGAGAAAGAATAAAGGAGTCATGCACCATCAGTTTAATGCCTTGGCCAGTAGAGGACACACATCATCACCTCTCCCAGGCCACTAGCCAGAACTCATCACATGATCCTACCTAACCCGGGAGCTGGGGGATGGAGAGAAAGGACTCTATGGTGAGCACTATTATGTCTTTCACAAGCCCCAAGTTGTAGAATGAGTACTGTAAACATCAAAGAGGAAAGAATGGTTGAGTCCTAGGAATCTGTGGAAAGAAGGAGAAGCTAATGAGTCAGTCTGTGTTGAGAGGATCCTGGGTTTAACTGTAGGGCATCCCAAGTGGTTCTCCAACAGACGCAGACAATCTGATTACTGAGAATAGAGGCCTGAAACGTTCATAGGCCTGAGTGATCTGGTTGTCCACAACAGAGATGCCATTCAGTTCATACCAGGCCTCAGCCAGAGGGCGGGGCCCAGATAGAGGAAGTCACTGCTCAGAGCTAAGGTTTACATTTGGGTTTTAACTTCTCTTTCTGAATTTCCTTTTCACAAAATGTCTGAAAGATGCAAAAGATGAATCCTTTCTCCCCTCCAAAATCTTGAGAAGAAACAATGAATAATTGACCTGGAGCAATTGTACTAAGTGTAAACGTTCTAGTTTCATCTGAAATGCTTTAACCATAGGCCTGTACTGAAGTTTCAAATGAGTTTTTTTTTAAATTTGTATATATTTAAGGTGTCCAACATGATGTTTTGACATACAAATGCATAGTGAAATGATAGCTACAGTCAACCAGATTAACATATGTACCATCCACAGTTACCTTTTACGTGTGTGTGTGTGTGTCTGGTAAGAGCACTTAAAATCTACTCTCAGCAAATTTCCAGTATATAATATAATTATATATATAATATAATGCATATAATATGTAATATTATATACTTATGTTATATACTTATATGTATATAGTATGTAATATTTTCTACTTATACGTATATAATATGTAACATTATATACTTATGTTCAGAAATATTTTCTTTATTTTAGAAACACATGGCAGTATTTATTTGTATCTTTAAAACTACTCTATTTGCTAATTACTATTATCACAATTTTACAGATGGAAAACCAGAGGCCTGAGAAGATTAACTACTTACCCAAGTTTAAAAAGCATGACTATCTGGCTCACACATTTCAATCTAAGATGGCCAGCTTTCCTCATATCGAGGGAATTGTCAATTTAGGCTATATGTCCTTCTGTCTCTTTGTGCCGATGAGCCAAAATACTTGAGTTTTTAAACTAATTTTAAAAACGAGTGATTGCGTACCTGTCCTTCATGGTGCGTGCTTTTTGGCCATCTTTACCTATAAGGAGTTTTGCTGGCTAAGTGCTGGCTGGCATTTGAGAACTTTCCCAGGCTTTTGTCTTCAGGCAAGAAGATGATTATACCATTTGACAAGTGTGATACCTGAACTGAGCACCTAGCAGAAAGAAGCTTTCACAATGGTAGGACAATTGGAAGATTATGTATGTGTTCTTATGGGTTGCAAGCAATTTAATACCTGCACCAAAATACTAACTTACATAGATGCTGCATAGTGGAATAAAGCTTAAAGAGAAGGTTACAAAATATGGAAGCTTGTTCTGTTGCTAACAAATCAAAAGTAATGAAGAAAAATTGAGAAAATGGAAATGGAAATTACTTCCCCTGCAGTGAGCTGAGAAATGGAAAGTCTTCTTTCTTCCTTATTTATTTCTCAAACTTAATTTTATGGCAGTTTTGCTGTGCATTAACAGAATACTCTTTTCACTTTAGATGTGATTTCTCCAAGCTTCTTTCTTGGTGGTAAAACGTCCTTACTGCATTCATACTAATCTGTAAAAAGCAAGAGAATTGTCTTTTCTGTCTCCAAACATGGGACAAAGTGCCTGTGTTTCTCTCTGACTAACCTAGAATAATGCATTGTACTAATGAACCTAGGCCTGCATAAGTTTCTTTCTGTGGTCTTATCACTGTGACCAGAAGGAGAACCCATTTATACCCAAAGAAAGCAAAAGGGTGCAAACCCTTCCAACCCATGTAGCTGTTGTATGCATAGGAAGGGATGGCTTCTTAAACCAATGGTCTGGTGTTTCCTGAGAAGGGAGCGGAGGGTCTAGATGGTACGTGCACAATGACTACATGTCCGCTGCACCCACTGACAGTCCTCTCTAGAGTGAAGACATCGTCTTCACTCTGAGATAAAATATTTTCATGAACTATTTCATGGTGAATTGATTTCCAGAATGAAAGATAAGTATTTTGTTTTAAAAATATTTGTCTGAGCAGAGGATAGCCAGAACCTCTATACTCCTTGTTGTATCAAGTATAAGCTATGGGTACACCTGGAGAGAACAGAGCCAGGCAGGGAGAAGAAAGCCCCTTCCTGGAAATGGCTGTATTCTATAGCTTTGGATTTTGGTCTTCTTCCTGGATCACACCTTTCAAAACATCGCTGGTAGTTTCTCTTCAACTGGCCCACTTGTGAAGTACTAGTAACATTTCTTGTGACTTTTTTGAGATTCTGTTTCTTGGTGCAAAATTGCACCTGCTTTGGCTCCTGAATATCCTGGCTCTGACTCTTCATGTCCTCTGACTTGATTTTCACCTCTGTCCAACCCTTACTTAATGCAGTAATGTGCTGTCCAATAGTGATGGTATTCCAATATTGAACAATATGTTGAATAGAGATGTTCTTGTATAATGTAGAATATTCCATGAAGTTATCCCTGGAACTTGTAAATGTGATAATCAATCACTCCTTTGATTCTTTTACATTATATGGGATGGTAGACCTAATGATAAGTTGATTGAGCAGGCCTATAAATCACTTGAGTCTTTAAAAGCAGAGGGGTTTCTTTGGCTGGTGGCAAGGAGGAGGGCAGAAGGGAAATCAGACGGATTTGAAGCATGATGAGGATTGGATTCACTGTTGTTGGCTTGAAGATGGATGGATCCACATATGAAGACTTAAGCGAGCCTACGAGCTGTGAATAACTCTCAACCAACAGCCTATAAGGAGACAGAGACCTTTGTCTTAAAACTGCAAGGAACTAAACTAAAGTCTTCAAGTGGGAGCCCATCTAACACCTTAATTTTGGTTTTGTGATATCCTGAGCATAGAACCCAGCCAAGCCCACCCAGACTTCTGCTTGCAGAATTGAGAGCTAATAATTGGATACTGTTTTAAGCTGCTAAATTTGTGGTAATTTGTTATGGATCATATCGTCAGACCAAAAGCTCCATGTGGACAAAAGCCTCAAATGGCCTCCAGATTTTGCGTAAGTGAATGGAGCTTTGCTGAAGGGTCATTTGGTTTCCGTACATGCAGCGGTAAATGACAGACGTGGCATCAAAGAACAAAAGGAGAATGTGCAAATGAAAAATTGCTTCAGTTACTGGGAATGGTAGCTTTGTAAGCAGTAAGACACATGGCATCTCTTGTCTTTCATTTCAAATTATTCATTTGATTTACCACCTCCAAGCTAAAGGAACTATACTTTTATCAGCATAGATTTTTCCTGATTTGAGTAGTCTCTGAACCTTAAGGGCTTATTCCTTCCTTTCTAGTGTCTCCCCCAAAGAGTTCTTCACCTAGTATACATGAATGGTGTTGATCCATTTAGTTTCACTTACTAGGTGACTGTGACCCCAGCAAATCATTCCGGTAACCTCTCTAAGTTGACTCTAACATGCTTCATGACATACATTAGTTTTATTTCATTTTTGCCTTCTATCAGAACTGTCCAATGAGCTGCACAGCACAATCCCTCAGGAATATTATGTTAATGTCAGCTCTCAGAAATTCCTGACATTTGTAGTTTTAGTTCATTTGCAAGTTAACCATCTTGATTACTTTACTCTAAACACATGAAAACATTTCTTAGTAGGAAATTGGAGGAGGTGGTATTTAAAAGTAAAACCTTTTATGCAAAAATTAAACATGAGGAGAGAAGTCTTCATGAGAGAGAGTCAGCTGGTACTAAATAGACCAGCATTCATGATGCAGAAGCTGTCACAATAAAAGAATAGAAAAAAAGCACTTTGCTTTTCCCTCTTATAGATCTGAGTTTAATGTGCCCTTGCATTTCAACTAGCTAGTGGGAGGACATATTTCACTTATGTATATTCTTTCTGTTGCACTTGTGAGCTTTAAACCTTTCTCCCACAAGGCCAGTAGAATTCTTTTTCTAACTTGTTGTTATATATTTGTACTCTTGTCTCCATCCTGGAAGCTCAATGTAGTAGTGGATGATAACTTAGGGTCCATTATAAGAATATGGATAGTCACAGGTGAGCATCTTTTGGGAACTACTTCTGCATGCAGGGGTAATTTACATGGAAATTTGGAGGGAAATAAAATGTAATGGGCAAAAATTTCTTTCCCTACCAGTCCTGTGGAGACTGGTACTAGCCTTCAGCGTCTCATGTTAGAGGAACATAAGGGGTGTAAGGTCAACACTTGAAAGCTGGGAAGCCAGAATCTTCTCTGGGATGAATCATATGGGATATCAGCAGAACAAGAAGGTTTTCACAGATTAGCTTAGCTTGTCCTTTGCAAACTGTACCATTTCAGCACTGATTGGGTCCTTCAGCATAAATCAGCATATACGATTGAACGGGGCCCAGTGCAGTAGCTCATGCCTGTAATCCCAGCATTTTGGGAGGGTGAGGTGGGCGGATCAGGAGGTCAAAAGATTGAGACCATCCTGGTCAGCATGGTGAAACACTGTCTTTACTAAAACTACAAAAATTAGCCAGATGTGGTGGTACATGCCTGTAGTCTCAGCTACTTGGGAGGCTGAGGCAGGAGAATTACTTGAACCCAGGAGGTAGAGGTTGCAGTAAGCCAAGATCATGCCACTGCACTCTAGCCTGGGTGGCAGAAAAAAATAAAAAAATAAAAAACAAGATTGAACAGGAAGAAACTGAGAATCCAAATCACATAGAAGAAATGTCAGTTTTTCTTTTATGAAAGTCACAGAGCGATTTAAGATCATAAGAAAATAACAAGTTATGTTTAGTACATATGGTTAGATTTGCTCGAGTAAAAATAAGACCACCTGGGGTTTCATTCTGATTTTGCCCCTAATTGGGTATGTGTAATTTTTATAGTGTTATTTAGCCTCATCTGTTTCTAATCTGTGAAATAATATGAGAATAAAATACAAAATCTTTTTAGACTAAAAATTTTGAATGAAGACTCAAAACCCACATAACACTATGATACTTAAGACAAGTGTAAAGAAGTGTTTTTAAAGCTATATTAACTCAGGTCTAGAAATTGTTTTGAAGACAGATTGTGTAAGGGTTCTGGAGAAAAAAGAATTATTTTCAATACTGGCATTATTGAGAGATATTAAATCAGGTATGAAGAGAATTCTTGAAATTTTTATATTTTCTTTAGTCTGTTCTTTCAAAATTTAAGTTCAAACTCTGCTTTTAGATGACATATGGCAATGCAGACCTTCCATCTTCCCAGTAAAATATATCCAAATGAATAACCATAACAATAAAGTGAAAACACATAGCTGTATCCCAAACAAGTGCCCAAATATAGCTTAATTGCAGAATATGAGCAAAATCTGTACTTACTATAAGACAGATAGGGCTCAGTTAAACTGACTAGAAAAAAAAATCCAACTTAACAAATATTTTTTCAGAGACAGCATCTCCGTATTCAAACTCCTGGGCTCAAGCAATCCCCCTGCCCCAGCCTCCCAAGTAACTGGGACTAGAGGTATGCAACATGGCCCAGTGGTTATTTTAGTGAGCCTGAGAACACCTTTAAAAAAGAAACATAAGTGTCCACTCAAAATCATAAACGTAGCTGAGAAGAGGCAGTGGGAGACAGTTAAATCCTGTATGATAAAATCTTCACATGTGAGGCCTAGGAAGGAAAAGCTCTGGCAGATGTAAATGTGAAATATTAGTGGTATAAGTTACTCACTATTTGAAGACTATAAATCAGACAGATAGTATGGAAGGAAACTCTGCTGACCCAGTACAACAGAGGAGCAGTAGGTGAAACCTTGATAGAACTAGAGAACTGGGCTCTTTGTTCCATCCATAGCAAGGTGGATGAGTCATACCAAGTGTGGAGTGGTCGCCAAGGTACAAACAAAACACCTTCTCATCACCTGCAGTGCCCGGGGCATCTGCTTTAACACTCCTGGGTCTGGTTTCTGGATTATAAGGAGAGCTAACATGTTTTCAGTACTTACTATGTGCCAGGCATGATTCTACATGTACAACATGCCTTACCCCGTTTAATCCTGTAAATGACCTTAGGTGTAGGGTTAACTATTATCTTCACTTTGCAGTTGAAAAAAGTAAGGCACAAACATTAGACTAGACTGTGTGGTCTAACCCTAGCCAATAGGGGAACTTACCCAGAACTTGCTATCACAGTTAGCATTCAGATCTAGGCAGTCTGACCCCAGACATGTTTTCAGAGCTGAGATTCAAAGAAATGATTCTTCCATTCTGTAAGCAGACA
>CAUYQU010047351.1:0-68750 GCA_963574635.1 Cheracebus regulus | reverse complement strand
GTTCTTTTCCATTGGTCTATATCTCTGTTTTGGTAACAATACCATGCTGTTTTGGTTACTGTAGCCCTGTAGTATAGTTTGAAGTCAGGTAGCATGATGCCTCCAGTTTTTTTTTGTTTTGGGTTTTTTTTTTTTTTTTTTTGCTTAGGATTGTCCTGGCTCTATGGGCTCTTTTTTGGTTCCATGTGAAATTTACAATAGTTTTTTCTAATTCTGTGAAGAAAGTCAGTGGTAGCTTGATGGGAATAGCATTGAATCTATAAATTTGGGCAGTATGACCATTTTCATGATATTGATTCTTCCTACCCATGAGCATGGAATGTTTTTCCATTTGTTTGTGTCCTCTCTCATTTCCTTGAGCAGTGGTTTGTAGCTCTCCTTGAAGAGGTCCTTCACATCCCTTGTAAGTTGTATTCCTAGGTATTTGATTCTTTTTGTAGTGATTGTGTATGGGAGTTCACTCATGATTTGGCTCTCTGCTTGCCTGTTGTTGGCATACAGGAATGCTTGTGATTTTTGCACACTGATTTTATATCCTAAGACTCTGCTGAAGTTGCTTATGAGTTTAAGAAGTTTGGGACTGAGACAGTGAAGTTTTCTAAATACACAATCATGTACTCTGAAAATAGAGACAATTTGACTTCCTCTCTTCCTATTTGAATACCTTTATTTCTTTCCCTTGCCTGATTGCCCTGGCCAGAACTTCTAATAGTATGTTGAATAGGAATGGTGAGAGAGGGCATCCCTGTCTTGTGCTGGTTGGCAAAGGGAATGCTTCCAGCTTTTGCCCATTCAGTATGATATTGGCTGTGGGTTTGTCATGAATAGCTCTTATTATTTGGAGATACTTTCCATCAATATCTAGTTTATTGGGAGTTTTTAGCATGAAGGGATGTTATATTTTGTCAAAGGCCTTCTCTGCATCTATGGAGATAATCATGTGGTTTTTGTCATTGGTTCTGTTTATGTGACAGATTATGTTTTTGATTTGTGTATGTTGAACCAGCCTTGCATCCCAGGGATGAAGCTGACTTGATTGTGGTGGATAAGCTTTTTGATGTACAGCTGGATTCAGTTTGCCAGTATCTTATGGAGGATTTTCATATCAATGTTCATCAGGATATTGGCCTGAATTTTTCTTTTTTTGTTGTGTCTCTGCCAGGTTTTATATCAGGATGATGTTGGCCTCATAAAATGAGTTAGAAGTCCCTTTTTTTCTATTGTTCGGAATCATTTCAGAAGGAATAGTACCAGCTCCTCTTTGTAGTTCCGGTAGAATTCTGCTGTGAATCCACCTGGTCCTAGGCTTTTTTTGGTTAGTAGGCTATTAATTACTGCCTCAATTTCAGAACTACCTATTGGTCTATTCAGGGATTCAACTTCTTTCTGGTTTAGTCTTGGGAGGGTGTATGTATCCAGTAATTTATCCATTTCTTCTAGATTTTCTAGTTTATTTGCGGAGAGGTGTTTACAGTATTCTCTGATGGTAGTTTGTATTGCTTTGGGATAAGTTGTGATATCCCCTTTATCATTTTTTATCGTATCTATTTGATCTCTTTTCTTGATTAGTCTAGCTAGCAGTCTATTTTGTTAATATTTTCAGAAAACTAGTGCCTGGATTCATGGATTTTTTTTAAAGGGTTTTTCATGTCTCTATCTCCTTTAGTTCTGCTCTGATCCTAATTTCTTGTCTTAAGCTAGCTTTTTAATTTGTTTGCTCTTGCTGCTCTAGTTCTTCTAACTGTGATGTTAGGGTGTCAATTTTAGATCTTTCCAGCTTTCTGATGTGGGCATTTAGTGCTATAAATTTCCCTTTGAACACTGCTTTAGTTGTGTCCCAGAGATTCAGGTACATTTCTCTTTGTTCTCATTCATTTCAAAGAACTTCTTTATATCTGACTTAATTTTGTTATTTACCCAATACTCTTTCAGGAGCAGGTTGTTCAATTTCCATGTAGTTGTGTGGTTTTGAGTGAATTTCTTAATCCTGAGTTCTAATTTGATTGCGCTGTGGTCTGAGAGATTGTTATGATTTCCGTTTTTGTGCATTTGCTGAGGAGTGTTTTACTTCCAATTATGTGGTCAATTTTAGAATAAGTGCTATGTGGTGCTGAGAAGAATGTATATCCTGTTGTTTTGGGGTGGAGAGTTCTGTAGATGTCTATGTAATGTCCTTTTGTCTTTTTTTTTTTTTTTTTAAATCTGTTAAAGTCTGTTTTATCAGAGACTAAAATTGCAACCCCTGTTTTTTTTTTTTTTTTTTTTTTTTTGCTTTCCATTTGCTTGGTAAATATTCCTCCATCCCTTTATTTTGAGCCTATGTGTGTCTTTGCACATGAGATGGTTCTCCTGAACACAGCACACTGATGGGTCTTGATTCTTTATCCACTTTGCCAGTCTGTGTATTTTTAATTGGGGCATTTAGCTCATTTACATTTAAGGTCAATATTGTTTTGTGTGAATTTGATCCTGTCATTATGATACGAGCTGGTTATTTTGCACATTAGTTGGAGTTTCTTCATTGTGTCTTTATGTTTTTGTTGTGTTTTTGCAGTGGCTGGTACTAGTTTTTCCTTTCCATATTTAGTGCTTCCTTCAGGAGCTATTGTAAGGCAGGCCTGGTGGTTACAAAATCCCTCAGCATTTGCTTGTCTGTAAAGGATTTTTTTTTTTTTTTAGACGCAGTCTTGCTCTGTCGGTGCAGTGGCATGATCTCGGCTCACCGCAACCTCTGCTTTCCGGGTTCAAGTGATTCTCCTGCCTCAGCCTCCTGAGTAGCTGGGATTACAGGCATGTGCCACCATGCCCAGTGAATTTTTGGATTTTAGTACAGATGCAGTTTCACCATGTTGGTCAGGCTGGTCTCGAACTCCTGAACTTGTGATTTGCCCCTCTTGGCCTCCCAAAGTGCTCCTTTCTTCTGCTTGATCAGTTCAGCAATTGATGCTTGTGCATGCTTCATGAAGTTCTCGAGCTGTGTTTTTCAGCTCCATCAGATCATTTATGTTCCTCTCTAAACTGGTTATTCTAGTTAGCAGTTCCTATACTCTTTTATCAAGGTTCTTAGCTTCTTTGCATTGGATTAGAACATGCTTGTTTAGCTCACAGGAGTTCGTTATTACCCACCTTCTGAAGCCTACTTCTGTCAATTTGTCAATCTCATTTTCCATCCAGTTTTGTGCCCTTGCTGGAGAGGAGTTGTGATCATTTGGAGGAGGAGAAGCATTCTGGTTTCGGGAATTTTCAGCATGTTTGCCCTGGGTTTTCCCTCATCTTCATGGATTTACCTCCTTTGATCTTTGAGGCTGATGACCTTTGGATGGGGTTTTAGTGTGGGGGTCCTTTTTGTTGATGTTGATGTTACTGCTTTCTGTTTATTAGTTTTTCTTCTAACAGTCGGGTCCCTCTTCTGCAGGTCTGCTGCAGTTTGCTGGAGGTCCACTCCAGACCCTGTTCACCTGGGTATCACCAGTAGAGGCTGCAGAATAGCAAAGATGGCTGCCTGTTCCTTCCTCTGGAACCTTCGTCCCGGAGGGGCACCAGGCTGTGCCAGCCGAAGCTCTCCTATATGAGGTGTCTGTCAACCCCTGCTCGGAGGTCTCTCCCAGTCAGGTGGCATGGGGGTCAGAGACCCACTTGAAGAGGCAGTCTGTCCCTTAGAAGAGCTGGTACACTGTGCTGGGAGAATCCCTCTTGTCAGGACAGCTCCTCTCTTCAGAGCTGGCGGGCAGGAACGATTAAATCAGCTGAAGCTACACCCACAGCTGCCCCTTCCCCCAGGTGCTCTGTCCCAGGGAGATGGGAGTTTTATCTGTAAGCTCCTGACTTGGGCTGTTACCTTTCCTTCAGAGGTGCCCTGCCCAGTGAGGAGGAGTCTAGAGAAGCAGTCTGGCCACAGCTGCCTTGCCATGCCGTGGTGAATTCCACCCAGTCCAAATATCCTAGCCTCCTTAACACTGTCAGGGGAAAACCACCTACTAATGCCTCAGTGATGGCGGATGCCCCTACCGCACCAGCCTGATCATCCCAGGTTGACTTCAGACTGCTGTGCTGGCAGTGAGGACTTCAAGCCAGTGGATCTTAGCTTATTGGGCTCCAAGGGAGTGGGACCTGCTGAGTGAGACCACCTGGCTCCCTGGCTTCAGCCCCCTTTCCATTTCCAGGGTAGTGAATGGTCCTGTCTTGCTGGGGTTCCAGGCCCCAGTGGAGTATAAAAACTCCTACAGCTAGCTTGGTGTCTGCCCAAACAGCCACCCAGTTTTCCGCTTGAAACCCAGGGCACTGAAGGTATAGGCACATGAGGGAATCTCCTGATCTGCAGACTGCAAAAACCGTGGGGAAGCATAGTATCTGGGCAGGGTGGCACGGTCCCTCATGGCTTCCCTTGGCTCGGGGAGGGAGGTCCCCTGGCTCCTTGCACTTCTTGGGTGAAGTGACCGCCCCCCCACCGCCTCTGCTTGCCCTCCATGGGTTGTACCCACTGCCTAACCAGTCCCAGTGAGATGAACTGGGCACCTCAGTTGGAAATGCAGAAATCACGCGCCTTCTGCTTTGGTCTGGCTGGGAGCTGCAGACAGGAGCTGTTCCTATTCAGCTATCTTGGCTCCTCCCGCCTTTCCTGTCTTTTTTATAAAAGCCATTTTAACTGATGAGATGCTCTCTCATCGCGGTTTCAATCTGCATTTATCTGGTTAGTTATGCTGGGCTTTCTTTTTCTTCTAAGACAAGGTCTCGCGCTGTCACCCAGGCTGGAGAGCAGTAGCACCATCATAGCTCACTGCAGCCTCTGCTCCCAGTTTCAAGGCAGAAGCCTCCTACCTCAGCCTCGCAGGTTGCTGGGACCACAGGCAGGCACCACCACACCCAGCTACTTACTTTTTGGCAGAGTGTGTGTCTGTGTTGCCCAGGCTGGTATGGAACTCCTGGGCTCAGGCAGTCCTCCCACCTCAGCCTCCCACAGTCCTGGGATCATAGGGGTGAGCTAACAGGCCTAGACCTTTGGCCAGTTTTAAATTGGGCGTTTTCTTATCATTGAGTTATAAGACTCCTTTATATATCCTAGATAAATTCCCTTATCAGATATGTGAGTTGCAATATATTTTTTCCTATTCTGTGGGTTGTCTTTTCACTTTTCACTTTGATAGTGTTTTTTGTTGTTTTTGTTTTTAGATGGGGTCTTGCTCTGACACCCAGGCTGGAGTGCAGTGGCATGATCATGGCTCACTGCAGCTGCTATATCCTAGCCTCAAGCAAGCCTTCCACCTCAGCCTCCCAAGTAGCTGGGACTACACCACCATGCCTGGTTAATTAAAAACATTTTTTTGGTAGAGATGCATTTTCCCTGTGTTGCCCAGGCTGGTCTCAAATTCCTGGGCTCAAGAAATCCTCCCACTTTGGTCTCCCAGAGTGCTGGGATTACAGGTGTGAGCCACCATGCTACTTGGGAGGCTGAGGCAGGAGAATTGCTTGAACCCAGGAGGCAGAGGTTGCAGTGAGCAGAGATCACGCCATTGCTCTCTAGCTTGGGCAACAAGGGCAAAACTCAGTGTCAAAAAAAAAAAAAAACCCAAAAACCCACCATTGTCTGGCCAAAGGTGTTATGGTAAGCACAAAAGTTTCCATTTTGATGAGGTCTAATTTATGGGTTTTCTTGTTTGTTTTTTGTCACTTTTGTTGTCATTTAAGGAAACTAAAGCCTAACCCAAGATTGTGAAAATGTATTCCTGTTGTAAGAATTGTGTACTTCCAACTCTTACATTTAGGTCTGCGCTCCATTAGGAGTTAGTCTTTGTGTGTAGTGTAGGAAGAGGTCTAACGTCATTCTCCTGCATGTGGATATGCAGTTGTCCTGGTACCATCTGTGGAAGAGGTGGTTGTTTCCCCATTAAGTTTTTCTGACACCTTTGTCAAATATGAACTGACCATACACGTAAAGGCTTATTTTTATTTGAGACAGAGTCTCGCTCTGTTGCCCAGGCTAGAGAGCAGTGGTGTGATTTTGGCTCACTGCAACCTCCACTTTCTGGGTTCAAGCAATTCTCCTGCCTCAGCCTCCCGAGTAGCTGGGATTACAGGCACATGCCACTGTGCCTAGCTAATTCTTGTATTTTTAGCAGAGATAGGCTTTCTCCATGTTGGCCAGGCTGGTCTTGAACTCCTGATCTTGTGATCCACCCGCCTCAGCCTCCAAAAGTGCTGGGATTAGAGGCATGAGCCACTGCACCCAGCCAGTTTATTTTTGTTTTTGAGACAGGGTCTCACTCTGTCACCAGGTTAGAGTGAGTCGCATGATCGCTGCTCACTGTAGCCCCAACCTCCCAGGCGCAAATGATCTCCCTACCTCAGCCTCTCAAGTAACTGGAATTATAGGCATGCACCAACACGCCCAGCTAATTTTTGTATTTTTTGTAGAGATGGAGTTTCACCATGTTGCCTAGGTTGGTTTCAAACTCCTGGGCTCAAGCGATCTTCCCACCTCAGCCTCACAAAGTGTTGGGATTACAAGTGTGCCCCAACTGTGACTTGTCAAAGTTTACTTTAGAGCCTCAATCCATGTCTACCCTTATGCCAGTTTCATATTGTCTTTCTTACTGTAGTTTTGTATCTTTCTTTCAAGACGGTTTTGGCTACGCTGGGTCCCTTGTGTTTTCATATAAATTTTAGGATCAGTGTGTGAATCTTCTTAACTTGGAGTAGATGCTACAGAAGATTCCCAGGCCAGGTGTGGTGGCTCATGCCTATAATCCCAGCACTTTGGGAGGCTGAGGCAGGTAGATCATGAGGTCAGGAGTTCAAGACCAGCCTGGCCAACATGGTGAAACCCTCCCTGTCTCCACTAAAGATACAAAAATTTAGCCAGGCGTGGTGGTGGGTTCCTACAGTCCCAGCTACTCTGGAGGCTGAGGCAGGAGAATCGCTTGAACCCAGGAGGTGGAGGTTTCAGTGAACCAAGATTGCACCAATGCACTCCATCCAGCTTGGGTGACAAGGTGAGACTCCGTCTCAAAAAAAAAAAAAAAAAAAAAAATGTCCCAATAGTGAACTGAGTACCAAAATTACCAGACGCCTCTACTTGGTGAAGGAAAAATTAGACAAGCAGGCAGGCCATTTATTGGTACTAGATATGTTTTGAAAACTTCCTAAAGAGTTGTTACATCTGGGAGTGAGGGCACTCCCTACTGGCATGCAGGCCTCAGTTCCCAAATACTTCAGTCAAAAGACTGGGTTTAGAGGATTACAACTCCAAGAAAACCAAGGGTTAAGGAAGAGGCAGCGGAGACTGCTCTGTGTAGACCAGGCCCTGGAGGAGAGCTGGATGCTACGTGTTGCTTCCACATTGATCTAAAGCAATGGAGACTGGCGTAAACTCTTACACTGTTCAATCCTTCTGAGATTTAAAGGACCAGTGTCCTCTGTTTTAGATGAGGGCTCCCACAGAACTGACGAGGGAGGCCCATTCAATGGCTTAGGGCCAAAGTCCTTTTGGCTGTACACACGAGCTGCTGTGCTCGCATGTGGGTGTATAGCAATGGGTTACATACCCGAGCTTTGCTGTCAGAGCTGGCATTGAAATCTGAGTCTTACTATTTCTATCTGGGCAAACCTGGTTGTTGCTTATCCTCTGAACATCAGTTTTTATTTCTGTTTTTGAGACAGGGTCTCACTCTGTTGTCCAGGCTGAAATGCAGTGGTGCGATCGTGGCTTCCTGCAGCCTCGACCTGCTGGGATCTGAGCATCAGTTATTTCTATACACCTTGTAGTGTCCTTTTGTGGGGGGGTGGGGGGTGACATAGGATAATGCAGCATAAACCTTGGCACAGTGCCTGGCTCAGTGAGTGGAAGATGCTAAGCTTTCAGACTGTCTTGAGGATGCTGTGTGCCATGGGATATTCCTTGGAACCAAGGCACTCATGTCAGCATCGTATGTAATGCGAAATGACTAAATATAAACGTCTGGTCATCCCCTATTCCCAGAGTCTTCTGTTTATTTGCACTGTGTGGCCATGAGGCCTTTGTTCTGGTGTGATGTTATTAGTACTTGGGGTAGAGGCCAGGAGAAGAAACTCAGTCCTTTGACCTAAAAAGGGGAGGAGAACAGGGAAGAAGAGGAAAGCTTGGCAGTAGGAAAGTGGGGGGAGAGGAATACTGACAGCGAGTTGGACTGACCCTGGAAGAAGTAGAAGTCTTGTATTGAGATGTTGAAAGGAATGTTTACAGGAGGTTTTGCCTTGTCATAGGTGGGGTTGTCTGCTTTCATATCCATAAGAAATCTTCAGTAAAGGTCTGTACTACACTTCACGGCTTTTGAAGTAGGTCTTTGCTTTAAGAAAGTGTTCTGGATGCATAGAGATGTTGAGATAGGACAGTAAGGCAAGAAGAGAGTGGCTCACTAATGTCTGAATCTTTTACTTTTTTCTTTTCATTCATTCATTCATTATTTATTTTACTTTTTAAATTAAATTTTTTTAGAGACTGGAGTTCACCATGTTGGCTAGGCTGGTCTTGAACTCCTGACCTCAAGTGATCCACCTGCCTAGGCCTCCCAAAGTGCTAGGATTACAGGTGTGGGCCACCTGAATCTTTCTTACCTATATCTGATGTGATTCCTTCACACGAACCTTCCTGCAGAGCTGGAAGGGGAGTTTGATGGTGGGTGCTTTGGGCGGGGATGGTGCTGTGGGAGCGATGGGTACAGGCTGGTAACAACCAGCTCCTGCAAGACACAATCTCCATCCAGGACTGTTTCCGGGTTCCTCTTCCTCATGGCTTGACTCAAGAGTGAAACATAAGGAGAGGGATCAATGATTTAACTCATCGTGAACTCAGTACTAAGCACCAATCCTGTTGAAATGCTTTGCATGTATAATTTCTTTCCCCTTTCCAGCTGGATGGTCCATTGGCATCCATCACTTTTCTGCTGTCTTCTGTTTTTCCAAAGCTAGAAATCTGGGATCTATCTATCTTAGATCTATAGATAGGCGATCTATAGTAATAGCGGCTTGTCATACTAGGCCCTTACTACTCTTCTACAAAGAGTGTGGGCAGGTGTGTGGTCTTGAGCAAACATGAGTAACATGAGTGTCCTTGGTGGTCTCATTCCTCTGTGATCCTTCTATGCTACAGGCAGGCCTGGGGGGTCAGTGCATAGCTACCAGCCTAGATTCTGGGGCTGTGAGGGCCTGCCGGGCACTGGGTTTTACTGGGGTTGGTGCTGAGGTCCACGGTTGAATCTAGGACTCGCTTCCCTCTCTTCCCCCGATGCAGAGGATGTTTTGATGTGTGCTGTGCTGCCTGTGGCTGAGGGAGGGGTCACCACAGGTCACCTGAACATGTCTTCCCTGCCCTCTCCAATCCATCTTATTAATATTTGCCTGCTACACCCAGATGCTGTCATCTCACATGGCTTTCTTAGCTCTTAGGGTATTTTCATGCATGGATAGTTGTTTAAGATGTTTCTGTGGGAGGACAAGCACTGAAAGTCCTATTCCAGCATCTTGCAGCTGTCCTGTTCCAGCACGCTGCATGTAGTAACTCAACGAATCCTCGATCCTATTATTATCTCCACCTCAACCAGGGAACCGAGGCAAAGGTCGGTTAAGTTGCCAACATCACAAAGCTGTTAAATGTCTGAAGCCTACCTCTTCTGTTCTGCTAGAACTTCACAGGACAAGATAGCTGAAAATAGAGGTGATCACCTGCAGCATGGACATCTTTTGAGTACACAGATGATTTAAAAAAATTTTTTTTCTAGAGACAGGGTCCTGTGTCACCCAGGCTGGAGTGCAGTGGTGTGATCTTGGCTCACTGCAACCTCTGCCACCAGATTCAAGCAATTCTCAGCCACTTGAGTAGCCAGGACTACAGGTGTGCAGCACCACATGAGGCTAATTTCTGTATTTTCAGTAAAGATGGGGTTTTACCGTGTTGGCCAGGCTGGTCTCAAACTCTTGGCCTCAAGTGATCCACCTGCCTTGGCCTTCCAAAATGCTGGGATTACAGGTGTGAGCCACAGCACCCAGCCTGAGTATATACAGATTCTGTTGACATATTTGAAAAAATGACTTTGGACCTGGGTTTCTTCAGAAACCGTTGAATTCTTCCGTTCTCCTAGAATCTGGGTGTCACTCATTGTCAAGAAGGCATCCCCAGAAGCCCAGGAAAATCTTTCAGCTTAAACATGGGGAGAAAACAAGAAAACATCCATGGTGATTAGAAATGCTTTTATTTATAAAAGAACTACTTAAATATAAACACCTCTAAATAGAAACACTCTTCACAAAAAGACTCGCGTTACTGCCTTCTGACCATGACCAGCAGAGACACTGTGGATGTAAGGGCTCCATGCTGTCTCCCCAGACTCCCAGGGTTTAAGGCTAAATGTGCATTTGGAGGGGCAGGGGCTGTAGGGCTATTCTTTCTTCCCTTTCTTTTAAAAGACAAAACTCATGGTTTCTCATTCCAAGATAGGCTTCATAGCTGGGGAAGATCTTAAGATTCTTGGTCTAAGGGGTAGCAGATATCTTCCTGAGACTGGGAGGTATGATCAGGCACTTGGGAATCTGGCTTTGAATGTCATCTCTGAAGCACAGAAGTTAGTGGTGAAAAAGAAAATCTTATTTCCAAGTCTAGGATAAGCTACTTCTGGAACGCCTTATCCCAATTCAAGTAAGTCACATGTGTTCCATTGTCTGCATCTACAGATGTGACTAAACAGTCATAGGGTGCTTGGATGAAGGAGAAAGCCATCCAGTTTTCCACTAGGCTCAACTGGTTTCAGCTCGAGGCAGAAGTAATACTTTTAATGGAAAGGCTGGAGCTCTCATACCGTTATTCTAGGAAAATCTATTGGTTATTGAGCCCAGGGCAGGGGGCCACCAGACATTACACACAGACTGTAAAGAAAAGATGACCATCAGAAAGGTATCATTAAGGCTGGGGTGTGATGGCTCATGCCTGTAATCCCAGCAGGGAGGTGGAGGCACAAGGGTTGCTTGAGCCCAGGAGTTCAAGACCAGCCTGGGCAATATAGCAAGACCCCATCTCAAAAAGTGTCAGTGATTGTATCTAACAAGGGAAGAGAATCTTTCAGATGAAGGGTCAGCAGAAAATAAAGACCCTAAACACTTCTAAAAGTAGAAGGCAGTTGAATTTTGCATAACCAATCTGGGAATAGAGTGAAAGAAACAAGATTACAGAAGGTAGTGTTGAAATGAGGGGGAATATGTATATGAAAATGTGTGCTGGGCAGTGGAGGTGTCCCAGGAGCTTTGAAGCACTAAGTTTGGTTCAATCCCAACACACTCCTGGCCACGTGCAAGCCCTGCCTCGTGGGGTACCCAGAGCCATTAATTCTTCTCTTCATCTGAGTTGCTGTCTGAGCATGGAACATGGGGCCATCCCAAACGTAGTACAGCACAACCAATGCCAACATTGTCTATTGCTAGAGCACGGCTTCCTGCATATGCAGGTCACTGGGCTTCTGCTTGCACGTTTCTCCTTTCTAAAGGCCAGCTCCAAGACTTGTCTCTCTTCTCATGGTCACTAAGTCATCTGCAAAGCCCCAGGGTCCATTTCAAATTCTAGAGATTCTAGTGAGCATCAAGGTTCACAACCCAGTTGAGGAGAACAAGATCTGTGGTGTGCTCCACCATGCCACAGTTAAGCAACGCAGACAGGGCCTGTGTCTCAGGAGCAGGCGCCCTCCTGGTGGGCTGCCAGAACCCTCGGCAGACTGAAAGCAGTGAGGCTGGGTGGTGGGCTGCACGGGCTCAAGTGTACTCGGTTTTTCGGATATAATTGGATGGAACGTAGCCCTTCTTCCCGTTAACCTCAGCTAGCCACCACTCTGTATTTCCTGTAACATCTTTAAACTCGAGGATCTTGAGTTTCTGATTGGCTGACACGCTCAGCTCATTTGGGTTTCGTGCCTTGAAGGTGTAGACAGCAAAATAGACCTGTGTGAGGGAGAGAGAGAAAATGGGAAATTGCTGGGAGCAACGCCATCCAAGAGAACTTCATGCCGTGAAAGGGAGAGTCCCACATCCACATGCCCACATGTGGCTACTGAGCCCCTGAAATACGGCTAGTGAGACAGAAGAACTCAATTTTTCATCTTTCTTAATTTTAACGAACATTAAATAGGTACATATGGATGATGGCTACCATAATAAGGATGATTCAAAGAAAACATCAATTTGGGAGGCCAAGGTGGGCAGATCACTAGGGGTCAGGAGTTCCAGACCAGACGGCCAACATGGTAAAACCCCGTTTCTACCAAAAACAGCTGGGTGTGGTGGCAAGTACCTGTGATTCTCAGCCACTCTGAGGGCTGAGGAAGGAGAATTGCCTGAACCTAGGAGGTAGAGGTTGCAGTAAGCCAAGACTGCACTACTGCATTCCAGCCTGAGTAACAGAACAAGAATCTATTAAAAAAAAAAAAAAAAAAATTCAGCCAGGTGCGGTGGCTCACATCTGTAATCCCAGCACTTTAGGAGGCTGAGGTGGGTGGATCACCTGAGGTTGGGAGTTCAAGACCAGCCTGATGACATGGAGAAACTCCATCTCTACTAAAAACACAAAATTAGCTGGATGTGGTGGCGCATGCTTGTAATCCCAGCTACTCTGGAGGCTGAGGCAGGAGAATTACTTGAACCCAGGAGGGAGAGGTGGTAGTGAGCCGAGATTGGCGCATTGCACTCTAGCCTGGGCAAAAAGAGTAAAATCCATCTCAAAAAAAAAAAATTCACACCTTTTCAATCTCTCAGAGTTGCTTTAAAGGGTAGGAGATGAGCACACCCTTCCATACCTCAAACGCAAATTCTGAATTGAAAAACCCCAGAAACCACAGCCAACTTCAAAGAAAGAAAAGTTGATCTCTAGGTGCCACAAAGGTCTAATGCCCAGCAAAGGGAGGGGCTCAGGGATTAGGAGGAGAAGCTGTGAGGCCCATGGGGACCCAAGGAGGGACACACACCCAGGGCCGGAGCTTTAAGGACCTGGTCAGGGAGAGGAGCTGATGAGACTACAACTGCATTCCCTGCTCAAAGTCAGAATCTAAGAAAGGTCCTTTTCTCCCCCGTGTGTATAAAATAACAACTGTCTACTTAGTAGGCCCAGAATGGAGATATTTGACCTGGGCCATGGGTATTAAGAGAAATCTCCAGAAAAACAAGCATGCACAAAGCTTGGCTGTGGCACTGAGGAGTGTGCTGTGGGAAGCTCAAACTGAGAAAGTGGGTGAAAACTGGCCTCTGAATCCAGACACTGGCAGAGGCAGCACCTCTACAACCCAGGACGCAACTGGGCCTTCCCATGAGGGCAAATCCTGCTGAGATGAGCTCGCAGACAAACCTGACAAACACAGGAAGACGCTCCACTGAAGAGCAAGCAAAGGCAACAGAAGGTGAAGTAGAGACTGCAGCTATGAATCTGAAAGTGGCTTTAAAGCATGCAGGTTTAAAATGTTCACGATACGGCCAGGTGTGGTGGCTCACAGCGGGACTCCCAGCACAATGGGGAGGCCAAGGTGGGGATCAAGAGGTTAGGTAGGTGATCAAGACCATCCTGGAGAACATGGTGAAACCCCATCTCTACTAAACAGTCTCAGCTACTAGGGAGGTTGATGCAGGAGAATTTTGGTTTTTTCCAGATGGAGTCTTACTCTGTTGCCAGGCTGAAGTACAGTCGCGCCATCTCGGCTCCCTGCAACCACCTCCTCCCAAGTTCAAGTGATTCCCCTGCCTCAGCCTCTGAGTAGCTGGGACTACAGGTGCATGCCACCGCACCCGGTTAAGTTTTTTTGTATTTTAGTAGAGATGGGGTTCACCACCTTGGCCAGGATAGTCTCCATAACCTGACCTTGTGATCCTCCCGCCTCGGCCTCCCAAAGTGCTGGGATTACAGCTGTGAGCCACCATGCCTGGCCACTCAGGAGAATTTCTTGAACCCGGGAGGCAGAGGTTGCAGTGAGCCAAGATAGTGCCACTGCACTCCAGCCTGGGAGACAGAGAGCAAGACTCTGTCTCTTAAAAAACAAAACAAAAAAACCCCAAAATGTTCAAGATACAAAGACTACAACCAAATTCGTAAACAGGACCAGGCCATTACAAAGAGAACAGGAAAAACTGGGGCTGGGCATGGTGGCTCACACCTGTAATCCCAGGACGTTGAGAGGCCAAGGTGGGCAGATCACTTTTGAGGCCAGCAGTTCAAGACCAGCCTGGCCAACGTGGTGAAGCCCCTGTCTCTACTGAAAATATAAAAATTAGCCCGATGTGTTGGTGCATACCTGTAATCCCAGCTCCTCAAGAGGCTGAGGTTGCAGTGAGCTGAGATCTTGTCACTGCACTCCAGCCTGGGCAACAGAGTCCATCTCAAAAAGAAAAACTGAAATGGGCAGAATTTCATTTCTAAATTTCAGAAATAAAAATACAGTTACTTGAATCAAAAACCAAAGAAGTGGAGTAAACAGATGGTATACAATTAAAGAATTAGTGAACTGAAAGAGTAAAAGTTTTCATTATGGCACCTTTTAAACGCCCAGTGACACAGAGGGGTCCAGGAACAGCCTGTGAAGTGTTAGCCAGGGAAGGTGCTCAGAGGCTCTGCCATCAGAGATTCCTTGAAATTCTTTGTGCTGCGAGCTCATCTCAGGTCACCCTAGGCCTCAGGCCAGCCGCTTCTGCCTCACCCCTGCCTGTACCACAACACATCTGCTGCCGCGTGGGCCACAGTGGCAGGCCAGGCGTGCACTCACCTGGTTGCCTTCTGCCTCACTGCTTTCTGGCTCTGGACTTCTGTCTTCAGGAGCCTGGGCTGCTCTTGCACATCCTTTTATGAGGTCTTGACCTTGTCCATTTCGTCCTGGTACAGAGTAGCCAACTGTTTCTGGATGCTTGAAGTTCCGGTGGCTCCTCGGGGTGGCAGCGGGTTGGTTTACATCTCTAGCTACATCTGCAGAGTCCCCTGACCTTGGCTGGGAAGTAGAGTCTGGGTCTGAAGGGCATCTGGAAGGACCACTCTCTGAATTACCCAGATTCAGGGATGCACCGAGAGTCCCTTGGTCACATTCCTTCAGTGGAGATGCATCTTGAGGCTGCCTCGGGCAAGAACCTGAGGTAAAGGACACAGTCATGCTGCTGGGGTTGAAGGTCAGGCTGCTGCTGCTGTTCTGGCGTGGGAACCTGGGGGAGGAGCTGCCGTGTTCAGACTCTGTGGAGGAGTGGCTGCCCACGGAGGCATCGGAGTGGCTGCGGCGAGGATTGTAGGGCTTTAGGAAGGAGCTGTACACAAAGCCTTTGGTGACTACAAAGGAAATAGGAAATATAAACAAGAACTCTTAGCAGAAGGATGGACAGATGGAGGGAGCAGGGAATCGAGAGAAAAAACTGGTCTAAAAGCTAGGTCATTCATCTGTAAAATGAAGAGAGTAAAGCAAAAACTTAAAAGCCAGGCCAATAGTGAGAGACACAAAATAAGATGCCTAGTGCCAAAGGGTCTTGGAATACTCAGTCCCAGGATGTGATGTGTGTAGGTAGAGCTGAAGAGCTGCAGCTGCCTGCAGGTTCGTTCATGTCATAACCTCACAGCAGACGCGTGCCCAGGAGGCCCTTGACCAACCGAGAAGACAATAATGAAAACAACTGTATGTGTGGGAATGGGTATGGGAAGAGAATGTCACAGGACACCTAGATCATGCTTAAGAGGAAGACTTCACTAAGTCTATGTGCAAATATACCAAGCGTGGACAGGAGTTAAGAACCAGCCTCGGCCGGGCACGGGGGCAGTAATCCCAGCTCTTTGGGAAGCTGAAATGGGAGGATCTTTTGAGTCCAGCTCCCTGGTCAACACAGCGAGACCTCATCTCTATTAAAAGGTCAGATGCCTATAATCCCAGCACTTTGGGAGACTCAGGTGGGTGAATCACCCAAGGTCAGGAGTTCAAGACTAGCCTGGCCAACATGGTGAAACCCCATCTCTACTTAAAAAAAAAAAGGCATAGTGGTCGGCGCCTGTAGTCCCAGCTACTTGGGAGGCTGAGACAGGAGAATTGCTTGAACCCAGGAGCTGGAGGTTGCAGTGAGTCAAGACTGTGCCATTGTACTCCAAGTTGGGCACCAAGAACAAAACTCTATCTCGAAAAAAAGTCTCGGCTCAAGAAATCCCTCCATAGGCTTCCCTGCCTTCTTTCCTTCCAGGACACTCGAATCCTTTGCTCTGGGAGTTTGGATATACTGGGAGAAGGTACTAATGTAGGAAGCAGTTTATGTTAGAATATACATGTAACATATACTGCACATGTTCATGTTTATAAATTGCCCAAGATGATGACCAAGGGAGCTTTCAGCTAAAACTTAAGTATAAATTAGGGATTGTGTGAGGATCCACATGCCAATTTTTCATAGCACTGTCAAGGCACAGACCGAGAGTATGTAGCCTCCATGAGAACAAGGGCCATCACTCTCTTGATCTTTGATGCATTTCTTGTACCTGAAAAGACACACACACAGACCCTCCATAGACATCTGCTGTATGAATGGAGAAGAGCCCTGGGGGACACGGGAAGGGGAGAGGGTTGAACAGCTGATCTGAATACTGTGTGCTTCTTGCTACCACTGCTCAAGTTTGAGTAGATAAAAACCAAAGAATGGAGCACTTTCTTAAAGAGCTTGGACCTTTTACAGGGGGTCCATCTGTCTCTGACCCCATCAGCAGCGTGTCACCTGCTGTCACCCTAATAGGCTCCATCCTCTGTCCTTCCTTTCCCACTTCTAATCTCTTGTTCTGGATAAGCGAAAGTGGGGAGAAAAAATTCACAAGATGCTTTTAAAGAAATCAAGAAATGTGAAATTTTTCAGTTCTGGGTGGCAAGACATAGATGTCTATTGCATGGGACCACAATCCCTATCTAAAACGCTTAGGGCCAGACATGTTTTGGAATTCAGATTCTTTTAATTCTGGAAAGGTAGTCAAGTACCTGTACTACATATTTTGTAAACTCCCCCAGCAGGGTCAGCACCCCATAATCAATTCTGTTAATAATATTCAGAATCAGATCCTGTCATTTGTGGCCACATGGTTGGACCTGGAGGACATTATGTTAAGTGAAATAAGCCTAGCACAGAAACACAAATACCATATAATCCCATAGAAGTTGGGAGTAGAATGCTGGTTACCAGAGGCTGGGGTGGTGGAGAGGGAGGTCTGGTTATGGGGCAGGTAAGAATAGGGAGAGGTTGCTCAACAGGTACAAAGTTAAGAGAAAGAAGCTCTGGCGTCCTATTGCACAGTAAGGTGACTGTAGCTAATAATGTATATTTTAAGATGGCTGGAAGCGAGGATTCTGAATGTTCTCACCACAAAGAAATGACAAGCTTAAGCTGGGCGCGGTGGCTCATGCCTATATAGTCCCAGCTACTCAGGAGGCTGAGGCAGGAGAATCACTTGAACCTGGGAGGTGGAGGCTGCAGTGAGCCGAGATTGCGCCACTGCACTCCAGCCTGGTGACAGAGCGAGACTCCGTCTCAAAAAAAAAAAAAAAAAGTAACAAGCTTATAGCCTGGGCAACACAGGGAGACTCTGTCTCTACTATAAATAAAAAATAAATGCAAAAATAAAAAAATTATCTGGGCATGGTGGTGCATGCCTCTGGTCTCAGCTATGTAGGTGGCTGAGGCGGGAGGATTGCTTGAGCCTGGGAGGTGGCGGCTGCAGTGAGCCAAGATCGCATCACTGCAATCCAGTTTGGGTGACAAAGCTAGACCCTGTCTCAAAAAAAAAAATTATCACACCATATTCCATAGATATGAACAAGTATGTGTCAGTTGTAAACAAAATAAAGCCTTAAATATCTCACATCATTGCAAATGGGAAAGTTCTGATGGTGTGTCATTTATGTTGGAGCTGTACTTATCTATCCATGATGTAACCAACCTCTTGGCTGAATCAGATTGCAATCAAGCATTTAAAAAATAAGGCCAGGCACTATGGCTCATGCCTGTAATCCTGGCACTTGGGGAGGTCAAGGTGGATGGATCACTTGAAGTCAAGAGCTGGAGACCAGCCTGGCCAACATGGTGAAACCCCATCTCTACAATTAGCCTGGTGTGGTAGTATATGCTACTTGCAAGGCTGAGGCAGGAGAACTGCTTGAGCCTGGAAGGCAGAGGTTGCAGTGAGCTGAGATCGTGCCACTACCCTCTAGCCTGGGTGATAGTGCTAGACCCTGTCTCAAAAAATAATAAAAATGAAAAATCTACACATGACTATTTACACCAAAGGGTAAGTTACAATTATAGTCACACATCACCTTCGTTCAGGTTTTGGCAAAAGTATTCTGAAAAAAAAATCCTTGTGTTTTAGGGCTATTTTGGATTTTGGAATTGTGGAAAAGGGATTACAGGTCAGTATTACCCCTTGTACGCTTATTAAAATTCTATAAATCACTCGCCCTCCAAAAAAACTGTGAGCTGTTGTTAAAGTAATTCCCTAAACAGTCATGAGGTAAAACTGTTAGGAGGAGAAAAAAGCAAATGAAATCCCACAGGTTTTTAATTTCCACAAGACAAATTCACGGAAATTGGAAGAGGTGATGGGCGCGGTGGCTCACACCTATAATCCCAGCATTTGGGAGGTCAAGGCAGGAGGATGGCTTGAGCCTAGAAGTTAGAGAACAGCCTGGACAACAAGGCAAGGCCTCATATCTACAAAATAATTAAAAAATCAGCAGGGCATGATGGTACCTCTGTAGTCCCAGCTAAGGCAGGAGGATCCCTTGAACCCTGGAGTTTCAGGTTACAGTAGGCTATGACTGTGCCACTGCACTCCAGCCTGGGCGACAGAGCAAGACCGTCTCAAAAAAACAAAAAAAAATGAAGAGGACAGCTTATTTAGTGGCATACTGGGAACAGGCTAAGAAGGAACAGGATGCCGGGACGCAGGACTTCCTGCCTTTAAGTGTAAGACGTGGCAAGAGCTTGCAAGATAAGCAACGGTGTCTCCTCTGGAATGTGTCAAAACAAAAACAGGTTTTGTTTCAGTAATGATCTTCACACTTAGAGAAGGTTAAGGTTATTGTTCCCCTTAATCAAAGCCACTTTTTTTTCCTGGCCTAGTTAAGATTTGGGTGTAGTCAAAACTACTTTCTTTTTTAAAAAAATAGTTACATTCACCTGCTGCTTAAGATTCTTACCTCCATTGTCAATCAGCCAGCGGTTCTGACTGCCCATAGGATCTTTTTTCTTAATCACACCCACCAGGTCACCTTCCAAAAGTGAGACATCCAAGTCTTGGGCAGCATTAAAGTTCCGCTCAGCTTGGAAGAGTTTTTCAGGGGGATACCTGGCCAGGAGGGAGGCCCGGAGTTCTTCTGACTGTAGCATGTAACTTGGCTGAAAGGCAAGAGGACATACATCAACAAAAATCCCTCAATGGCCATTACCCCAGCAGCCATATTTAATCCCAACATGCAGCCAGTCTGAGAAATGAGGCAGGAATAGTCAGTCACTGCCCCATCACCCCCATCAGATGTATTTGTGATAAAGCCAGCCCATGTGGCTAGGTGAAAACCATGAGCCCTTAGGCAATGTCTGATGCCTCTATAAGTTAAGAAAACTTAACACACACCTATTCTTACATTTGTTTTCTTGTAACTTGTAATTAAAATGTCACTTTAAAAAAATCGAAATATCTAAGTGACATTAGTAGGTCTTGTATTTTGTTAGGGAAATTCTCAGTTAGGTTCATCTATCTTGAGTTCTCCATCTGTGAAAGCAAGTAAGTCATAAGAAAAAATAAAGGTAATGATAAATTCAGGCTGGGCGCAGTGGTTCACACCTGTAATCCCAGCACACTTCAGGCCAGGAGTTTGAGACTAGTCTGATAAGTATAGTAAAACCCTGTCTCTACTAAAAATACAAAAATTAGCCAGGCATGGTGATGCATGCTTGTAATCCCAGGTACTCCAGAGACCGAGGCAGGACAATCACTTGAACCCAGGAGGTGGAGGTTGCAGTGAGCCGAGATGGCACCACTACACTCCAGCCTGGGTGACAGAGCAAGACTCTGTCTCAAAAAATAAATCATAATTCAATTCTCCCTTTTAAAGTAATATAAATTAATGTCCATGGGATCATATATGGGACAAAAATATTGTAAGCAAAGACGTATCAGCAGTCCTCTAGATTGTAAACCCATATAATCTGGTGTGTGTTATCCTAATTTTTAAAATATAGAAGAACTGAGTTAAAGCCTACAGGTAAAAAAGGTAGGCAACCATTAACTGTTTAGCTGTATTACTTTTATGAATACCTGATCAAAAATAGGGAGGTCTGGCCGAATTAATATGCCCTTAAATCAGTTCCCTCAATTAATGAACTCATGAGTTAATACTCGGCAAATGCAGGAGCCCAGGACAGGTGAGAATGCAACCACTATTCTCCATTCATTATGAAGTACAGAAACCCCAATAGTGGGATCTGGCCCGGCGCCTGCCTGCAGAGTTCCCACTCTTCACCCCAAAGCTGGGGAGCTCCTCTCAGTTCCCTACTCACCAGGCCCAGGAGCGGCTTTCGAGCAGACTGGCGGTCGATGGTTTTCCTCTCAAATGGTTTCTTAGTGGCTGGAAGAGACTCCGGGAAGAAGGTGAAAACCTGGAGTTGCTGCAGAACTCTGCTGTGCTCTTCGTGAAAGATGGCAATCAGGTTTCCTTCCCTGCCCGCCACTTTAAGTAACTGGAGTCCATGGGAAGAGCCGGGATAGAGAAAAGAAGAAAAGACAGATGAAAGATCCCAGGACTGACAAAGTCTCATTAGAACCACTGGAAGCTGAAGTTCAGCGGCAGCTCACTCTCCGTGCTACCAACATAGCAACCTGACGCAAGGCACAAAGCTCACCGGGGCACTGCCTGCGGGCCAGGTTGGCTGACTCTTCTGGAAACTGCTCAAGAGGGAAAGAGATGTTTCAGAAGCCACAGGCTTCATGGCACCATCAAGGGATCAAGAATTCCTGGCTGGGCACGGTGGCTTATCCTTGTAACCCCAGCACTTTGGGAGGCCAAGGTGGGTGGATTACGAGGTCAGGAGATCAAGACCATCCTGGCCAACACAGTGAAACCCCATCTCTACTAAAATACAAAAATTAGCCAGGCATGGTGGCATGCACCTGTAATCCCAGCTACTCAGGAGGCTGAGGCAGAGAATCACTTAAACCCAGGAGGCAGAGGTTGCAGTGAGCCGAGATCATATCACTGCACTCCAGCCTGGGGGACAGAGCTCGACTCTGTCATTCATTAATACATACATACCTGAAAGGACCGAACTAGTGACACATTCAGTTTATGTAGTTCAGATAATGTTTCAAACCATGCTACCATTTTTCCCAGAAAAATACCAGGTGAAGGCCACAGATGATTATCCCACCGAAGGAGTAAGAAACTCACTGAAAGCAGTGGCTTTAACTGCTCCAGAGCCTGGTGCACGAAGTCACGGTGGGCTTCGGCATAGCCATGGACACAGTTGGTGAAGAGGCCCTGGGCGTACTGGTGGAACTTGGGCAGCTCGTCCAGCAGCTGCGCATTCAGGGCCTCGTAGTTGTTCCGGGCCGACTGCAGCTCCTCCAGGGTCTTCTTGTCCTTTAGCTTCTCTGCCCGTTCTGTACAGTTATAGAAGTCCAGGAGCTTGTCAAAGCGTTTCTGTACCAGCTTATGGGGCCCTGTAAACATGCTCAGTAACTGATTTAAGGGGGAGATGACAAGCCGCTCTGTCCTCTCCTTCTGTAGGGATGAGAAAGGCACATTGCTCAGTTGGACAGTATCACACATTTGTGATTAGCCTCTACTCAAATACTCCACAAGACTTCTCACTGATACTTCAACAATTCCCACACCAAAGAGTATGCAAAATATGCGAATCTCACTTGAGCTCCTTGAGTTGATAAATGCTAAGCTGCTCATTGATATGATGCGTGCATTAGAAACCAGACGTGATAGTTTATCTGGTAACATTTAATATGTGTACATGTCCATATAGCTTGAATTTAACTGCAGATTTAGTTATATAAATCTGGAATAGAGTAACTTTTATATACTCATAAACCTTTAATCATAATCAGTTAATATCCATCTTTACCTTCCAAAGAATTTTTCTCTTGGCCAGGAACCGGGACTCATGCCTGTAATCCCAGCACTTTGAGAGGCCAAGATGGGCGGATCACTTGAGTTCAGAAGTTTAAGACCAGTCTGGTGAAACCCAGTCTCTACTAAAAATACAAAAATTAGCCAGGTGTTGTGGCACATGCCTGTAGTCGCAGCTACTCTGGAGGCTGAGGGAGGAGAATTGCTTGAACCTGGGAGGTGGAGGTTGCAGTGAGCCGAGATTGCACCACTGCACTCCAGCCTGGGTGACAGAGTGAGACTCTCATCCCCCATAAAAAAATTTCTCTTTAATTCTAGGGGACAGATATTAAGGGTAGGCCAATGAATACATAAAGAACATAAGCAGGCGTGTAGTAGCATCTTATTAAAAATAATGTACAATTAGCACACCTGTCAGCTCCCCAGGTAGGCATGTCTTTTTCACCCTCAGGCCACCCATACAGCCCAAGAAACTATCAAACCCTATCTGGTTTTTTCCACTAGGGATTAAACAATCCCACATAAATGGATTTAGAATTTCTCATGAAATTTGGTCTTTAGTACTTTCTTCATAAAGTAGTTTTTACCATCTCAAATCTCTGGTAACATATTAACTATGCTCCTAAATATTCATCTTCAAGGTTTTTTGAGGTGGAGTCTCGCTCTGTCTCCCAGGCTGGAATACAGTGGTGGGATCTTGGTTCACTGCAACCTCTGCCTCCTGGGTTCAAGCAATTCTCTGGCCTCAGCCTCCTGAGTAGCTGGGATTACAGGTGCCCACCACCATGTCCTACTAATTTTTGTATTTTTAGTAGTGACGTGGTTTCACCATGTTCGCCAAGCTGGTCTTGAATTCCTGACCTCAAGTGATCTGCCTGCCACCACCTCTCAAAGTGCTAGGATTACAGGCATAAGTAACTCGCCTGGACCCTCTTCAGGTTATTACTCCTAATAGTTATTTTTATTTATTTTTGAGACAGTTTCGCTCTTGTTGCCCAGGCTGGAGTGCAGTGGTGCGATCTTGGCTCACTTCCTGGGTTCAAGCGATTCTCCTGCCTCAGCCTCCTGAGTAGCTGGGATTACAGATATGTGCCACCACGCCTGGCTAATTTTGTATTTTTAGTAGAGACGTGGTTTCTCCATGTTGGTCAGGTTGGTCTCAAACTCCCAACCTCAGGTGATCCGCCCGCCTTGGCCTCCCAAAATGCTGGGATTACAGGCTGGGCCACTGTACCCAGCCAGTTGTTATTATTTGATCAGAGTGAATCTAGTTGCCTAGTCTTCCTTTGTCCTCTGTAACTAAATTAATCACAAGCTATTTTTTAAAAAACCTGTTTGTAAAGACATAGGTCCTACATTTCTCTCTAACTGAAAGTCATGTTGTGAATATCCAACCCCAATACAAATATAGCTAAAGGATGACTAATGTGCCTGGTGCCCAGGGCCTGTGTCTGTGGAACTGACTTTTGCATGAGCTGATGTATTTGAGATGACCTCGGGAAGGGGGCCGACTTTTGAAGAAAAGGTTACTTACAAAATTAGTGAAGAGCTGGTCGCTGATGTAGCGATGCACCCTTTCAAACTGCTCGAGGTCTCGGTGTCCTCTCTCCATGCACACATCCCACATGCTCACGGCAGCCACCACTTTCACACACGCCGACTCCTGGAGCCAGTTAGGACAGACACAAGTCAGAAAAGATGGAACTTTCCAGCCTTTGTCATCCATCACCCAGAATAGCAGTCTGGGAAAAATGAGTTCCATAATTTGAAATTTTCTCACTACTTTGGTATTTTAGATTTGAAGTAAGCATATTTTCATAAACTATGACTAATGGGGCACAGAGAAAAGTCTAAGACTTTTAATTATTAAAAAATTGGTGAGGGCTTTTATCATCTCTTTAGCATTCCCCTATGTCCTTAGCAGGGTTTCCTTATTTTGTTTTTTTTGAGATGGAATTTCACTCTTGCCCAGGCTGGAGTGCAGTGGTGCGATCCTGACTCACTGCAATTTCCACCTCCCGGGTTCAAGTGATTCTCCTGCCTCAGCCTCCTGAGTAGCCGGGATTATAGGTGTCCACCACCACACCAGTTTTTTGTATTTTTAGTAGAGACAGGGTTTTGCCATGTTGGGCAAGCTGGTCTCAAACTCCTGACCTCAGGTGATCTGTCTGTCTCTGCCTCCCAAAGTGCTGGGATTACAGGCGTGAGCCACCACACCCAGCCCCAACAGGGTTTCTTAATTTACCAAGAAGTAAATTATCAAATTAGAACCAAGACGATTCCTACAGTGTTAGGATAATAACCAATCACCTCTCCTTCTTCAAGTCTTGGTTCATGCTGTCACCATCTCAAAGACAATTGCCCTGGTACCCTATTGATCATCACGATCTGGTTTCCCATCCGACTCTGGCATTCCCAATATCTCTTGCTGTGCTGCTTCCTTTCTTTCTTTGTGAAAAATACCCCCTCACATGCACTAGAACTGACTAATGTTTGCTTACAGTCCTGATCTTCCTCACCCACCATCCTAGTGAAAATGCAAGCTCCATAAAAGCAGAGACTTTTGTCTGTTTTGTTTGCTGACTCCACTGTCACATAGTCAACTCCTCCTGATAGTGACAGTTTGAAGCCCAGGTTGGTTTTCCTGGCTTTCTTTCGAGACCAGCCTCATCAACATGGTGAAACCCCATCTCTACAGTGCCAGGCTGTAACCCAACAGACTAAATACTCCATTAGTCTATTTCAAGGGCAAACAAAGTCCCTAAGCAAAAACCATCCATGCCTCATACATTGGTTTGATGCTTTATTTTTATAACACTTTTAGACCTTTTGTCTTTAATATTTATATCTGTGTGCATATAAAGCCAGTGTTTTGTCAGTAAGCTAACCCAGGGAATGTTGCTAATTCCTCTTGAGTGGGAGATCTAATGTGAAACATGATGTCCTCTTGCTTTCTTTTAAAGGAATGCTGTAAAGCCCCCAAATATCAGCCCATGTGCCAACATAGATACCAAATTACACAGTCAATGGCCCTCAGCTTATGTTCTTGCTAGTTTTCTTGCTGTCAGTCAGTCTATCTAATTTTATTATTTGGCAGGCTTTTCATTTTGTGGCATGACAAAACTGTTCAACATTTTCTCTCAATTTCTGTCAGTAGTCAGAACCAAACTGATCCTTCCATCAGATGGCTCTCAACGTTACGTATATCCCAACCCAAAATGCTATCATCAGTCATTGCTATGGAGGTGAGCCTTTTAAGGGTTGGGGGCTCAGGTATACAGTGCCACACTTTAGGAAACCTGGGGAGAAAATGGCCAGTAGAGGGGTATCAGAATGAGAGGGATATTAGGGGAAAGTCCTATGAAGCAGCAAGACAAACATACTCAGTAGTCACCCCAATATTGTGTGTTTTGTTTTTTTATTTTTTTCAGGTGGATTCTCACTCTCACCCAAGCTAGAGTGTAGTGCCACGATCTTGGCTTATTGCAACTTCCACCTGCTGGGTTCAAGAGATTTTCCTGCCTCAGCCTTCCAAGTAGCTGGGATTACAGGTGTGTGCCACCATGCCTGGCTAATTTTTGTATTTTTAGTAGAGACGGGGTTTCACCATGTTGGCAAGGCTAGTGCTGAATTCCTAATCTCAAGTGATCTGCCTGCCTCAGCCTCCCAAAGTGCTGGGTTTACAGGCGTGAACCACCAAGCCTTGCCTGTCTGTTTTTGAGATAGGGTCTTGCATGTTGCCCAACCTGTCCTCCAACTCCTGGGCTTGAGTGATCCTCCCGCCTCAGCCTCCAGAGACTACAGGTATGTGGCACCATGCCCCAATATTTTTGTCAAATCTCTCACTTTAAGCCAATGTGCTTCTGTAAAATTCTATAAACCCTAATTTTTACCTAATTACCTTTTTTTTTTGAGATGGAGTCTCACTCTGTCACCCAGGCTGGAGTGCAGTAGTGCAATCTCGGCTCACTGCAACCTCTGCCTCCTGGGTTCAAATGATTCTCCTGCCTCAGCCTCTGGAGTATCTGGGACTACAGAAGTGCGCCATTATGCCTGGCTAACGTTTGTCTTTTTCAGCAGAGATGAGATTTCACCATACTGGCCAGGCTGGTCTCTAACTCCTGACCTTGTGATCCGACCCCCTTGGCCTCCCAAAGTATTGGGATTACAGGAGTGAGCCACTGCAACTGGCCTACCTAATTACATTTTTAAAACACAAGGGAGGAAGTTTGCTATTTAAAATAGTGGCAATTATTCAATAAATGATAGACCACTGGGTAACTAGCTGGAAAAATAAAGTTGAATACCTGCTTCAACCTGATTTACTAAAGTCCAGACAGAGAGCAAGGATTTAATCTTAAAACAATGGAATGATAAAAGTACTAAAACAGGAGAATTTTAAATGTTGGAATAGCAAAGTTTCTACCTATCTCACAAAACTAAGAGGCCATATAATGTACGTTTAAACTCTTTTCCACAGAGAACAAACTCAGAAGTCAACAAACTGAGGTTAGGGGAGGATATTGCAAACCATGTCAGAAAAAGGACTATTTCCTCTAATACAGAGATCAACAAACTGATAAAGACGCTAGAATACAGGTAAGTCACAGAAAAATATGATGTAAACATATCAAAATATCCTCAACTCCATTCATAATATAAGAAATGCCAATGTAAACTACATTGAAATCTTTTTTACCTCTCTTGCAGGCAAAGATAAAACCCACTGGTTTTGATAACACTTTGAGTTAGCAAGGGATATTGCTTGTAGAACTTTTCACTTTTACAGCATCTATGACATTTAACAATAGTTGACAAGATTCATACTGCCATATGATTTGGCATTTGGGTCAGAAGTACACTCGCCTTCAGACTCACACAGATCAGAAAATGATGTATCTACAAGGATATTCCTTGTATGACTAGTTCTAATCTTTCATAACTACAAACGATTTAAATATCTGCCAATAGGGGATTAGTTAAATGTATTATGACATGTCCACAGAATGCTATACTACGCAATTGTAAAGAACGATGGCCCTCTGCATATGGCTACAACATCACTTCTGAGATTTAATAAAGTGTGAAACCCAAGATGCTAATTTATCTCCCACCTACACCCACACAATCTCTGATAGGAGGGAAGAACATGGTGAGTGGTGACTGCCTCTACAGAAGATGACCAGGTGACAAGATAGGAGGAATAATTATTTTTACTTAGTTTTTTGGTACCTTCAAATTTTATACCAGTTAGTTTTAAAAAAAATATTTTTTAAAAGGTTAAGGATCCCTTTTAAGGAAATTCCTCTATACGAGCAGATATTCAGGTTGGACATGGTGGCTCATGCCTATAATCCCAGCACTTTGGGAGGCCAGTTTAAGACCAGCCTGGGCAACACAGTAAGACCTCATCACTGCTTAAAACAATTAGCCAGGTTTCCTTGACATGTACAGGTAAAAAGAAAAAAAAATTAGCCAGGCATGGTGGGGTGCACCTGTGTTCCCAGCTATTCAGGAAGCTGAGGTGGGAGGATCGCTTGGATCCAGGAGTTGGAGGCTGCACTGAGCTACAATGGCACTACTGCACTCCAGTCTGGGTGAGGGAGAGAGAGAGACTCTGTCTCTAAAACAAAAAAGATCAGAGAGACAGGAATATTGAGTACACTCGCAGCATCTTATATTAAATCAATAGAGAAATTAGAGACAAGAATAGAAAGGGCACTGCTCCTGGTTCTCACCTCACGGAGGAAACATTGCTTGGGTAAGCAAAGACCTAGAGGCTCACCTGATCTCCCTAGCTTCTCTAGATCTCAAAGCTATTTATGGCTCTAATACCTTCAGAGGCCTTATTATAGCAACTGAATATTAATAAATTGGGGGCTGAAGTGATCAGGAAGCATACCTCATAGGAACATTCTCTTACTCCTATTCACTGCTTCTTCTTTCTCTTGTCTACGTTTCCTGTTTACAGCTTCCTAGATTTTGTATTCAATATTTGATTTTCAAACTGGTTTTGACAAAATGAACTGTAATAAGTAAACAAAAATAAATAAGGTGTGTGTGGGATGAAGGGTGATGAAGACCAAAGTGAGGGGGAAAAAGTTGGGCCTCTGCGAAATGAATATGACAGTATTGATCTAAATGCTGTTACTGTTAAAGGACTTACTGGCATCTCAACAAAAAGTACGCAGGGCCATAATAGTGATTTGAGTCCAGATTACTCCACATTCATTAAACAATATGCTGGGTGAGCAGGAAAGGAGACAGAATTACATCGTATATGAGTCTCACTAGAGTGATGTTGATGCTCACCCGGATGTGCTGGAGGTAGAGAGACAGGTCTCGGATAAAAGACTTAATCAATCTTTCTTGCATTCGGAAGTTTTTTTCGGTTTCTTCAAATACTTCATCTTTTATCTGTTCAAAAATAAACAAATGCTGTTAGCAAGTTTGGATGCTCCTTTGATCTATCTTATTGGCAAAAGTCGCTTTTCAAAAAAAAAAAAAAAGAATTTTGCTCTTGTCACCCAAGCTGGAGTGCAATGGTGCAATCTCGGCTCACTGCAACCTCCACCTCCTGGTTTAAGCGATTCTCCTGCCTCAGCCTCCCGAGTAGCTGAGATTACAGAAGTGTGCCACCATGCCCAGCTAGAGACAGGGTTTCACCATGTTGGCCAGGCTAGTCTTGAACTCCTGACCCCAGGTAATCCACCAACCTCGGCCTCCCAAAGTGCTGGGATTACAGGTATGAGCCACTGCGCCCGGCCAAAAGTAGCTTTTTTGAAAACATCTTTTATTCAAATTTTAAATCTTTCATGTTTTCCTGAATAATTGTGAATTGATTTAAACACCTGCATGTGATTTCAAAACACTCCAAAATACACACAGAGGCCCTCCTTTAAAGCTTCTTTGCAAGCCCTCTGCTCTGGTCAGGCTGCCCTCTTCACTCCAGCACTGCCATGTCTGCTGATCCTAGGACTGTCCCTCCGGAGGGTCCCCTGCCTGGCAGGTCCTCTCCCTCCCTGTGGCATGCCTGCCCCCTTCCTATAAGGCTCAGGCCAATATGACTCTTGCTCTCACTGAACTCCTGTTTTTCTAAAATATTACAGCATTTGGAGAACAAAGTATAAAACCTAGCAACAGACTGTTTTCTGGTTCATATTTTGCATTAATTGTACCTTGTATATATAGTACAGCAGAATGATGTCTGGAGACTTCAGGTCAACTTTCAGCATTGTTGATAAACTATCTGTTTTTCAACCCACTCAATCTCACGTTTCCTTCTTTGTAACATCATGTATCCAACTAGGTGATCTCTTAAATTCCTGCTAGCTTAGTAAGTCTACCACCGTAGTTCTATCCTGCCAAATCAATTATAAGCCCCTTAGAGATGGTGAAAACTACAATAGTTATTAAATGTCAACTGATCTGACCCTCTAATTTGCCTCTGTAACTGGCAGCTGTAGGGCTGTCTTCACTAGCTCGCAAAACCAGAGGCTGTCCGAGGAAGGGAACCACGCCAAGTGATGCCAGGCAGGCTAACTCATGGAGCCCTGAAAAGCTGTCAAAGATGTGCTAAGCCTTCCAGGATGGGAATCTCACCTGAGGAGCAAAGCCAGTGAGATGCTTCAGGTGACTGCTGACTCGGTTGGATTTCTTGATGATAGAATGTATGTTCAGTTTGGAAATCTTCTCCATAAGGCTATCTTCATCACCCTTACGGTACTTGAGGACTAAGGAGTAAGTCAGAAAAGCACTTTTGTCAGCATGGACATACTACAAAATGAGCCACAAATGGGAGCTAGTGCTTGTCTTCAATGAACTTACAACAAAATATTAATCCAAATGATTTATGGACAGACATGATATCTGAAGCACAGTAGAGAGACAGGAAGAAAGTAGCAGAGGTATAAGGGAAAGAACTTCAGGAAACCTGAGTTCAATGCCTGGGTCTGTCACTTAATCAAGGTATGGCCTTAAATCAGTCATTTTACCTTGAGTCTCATCTCCTCTTCAATAAAATCTGGAAAGCAATATTTGTCTTGTAAGGCCATCTTAAATGGTGTCATATGCAAATAAGATACTGATATCCAATGGTCTACCATAGTAAAATGCTATACAGCAGTAATTTGATTAATTACCATGTTAAACATTAGGCCAGAAAAGTGTAGAGATAAAAGTAGAAAGGTAGCAAGGGGAAGACTGGGTGGCAGCAAAAAAGGATACCTTGTTGTTGTAGAGGCTGGATGACCAGAGAGCTTTAGAAGCCACAGTCAACATCCCTTCCTAATGAGGGTGACACAGTTGAAGTAGAAGGCAGAGAAACGACTTTAGATAACTTTAAATTATGGAGAAGAATGGAAAGACAAAAAGATTATACTGTATTATAGATATCTTGAGGATATGAATAATTAATCAGCTCAGCACAGTCACTGTGCTATATATATTCACTGAATGCTCAGTTAGGGCCTCAAGAGACCTGATGAGTGCATTCAGTGTTATGAAGGAGGAGTTGGGTGGGCAACTGACTGTGTTGGGAAGGAAAATGAAGGACTCAATCTGGAGAGGTCACTGGGCAGGGAAGATAAGACCAGAAAGGTGAGCAGATTGGGGTTTTCTAAAAAGACAAGAAGACCTAGCTTAGTAGAAACTGTAAGACATCAATTAAACACATAGAGAAAACAAGTCTATGCATGGACTCCAGAGGAGCTCCTTAAATGAGCTGAGGAAGAAATTGTCCCTGCTTGAATAAAACTTCCCATCACCCAGTCTCCACTGTCTTCATATCTCTTGGGAAAGGTTCTTATTGCTATACATTTTATTAAAGATGCCTTATTTCCAATATATCATAGTTGTACTTTTATTATTACTTCTGCCTTTAATAAATACCACATTTTGGGCCAGGTGCAGGGGCTTCTTCCTGTAATTGCAGCACTTTGGGATGCCAAGGCAGGTGGATCACCTGAGGGTTAGGAGTTCCAGACCAGCCTGGCCGACATGGTGAAACTGTGTCTCTACTAAAAATGCAAAAATTAGCTGAGCATAGTGGCACATGCCTGTAGTTCAAGCTACTCGGGAGGCTGAAAGAGGAGAAACGCTTGAACGTGGGAGGCAGAGGTTGCAGTGAGCTGAGAGAGTGCCACTGCACTCCAGCCTGGGTGAAAGTAAGACTCCATCTCAAAAAAATAATATCACATTTCCAACCGGGCACAGTGGCTCACACCTGTAATTCCAGCACTTTGGGAGACCAAGGTGGGCAGACCACAAGGTCAAAAGTTTGAGACCAGCCTGACCAACATAGTGAAACCCCATCTGTACTAAAAATATAAAAAATTCGCCGGGCTTGGTGGCTGGGTGCCTGTAATCTCAGCTACTTGGGAAGCTGAGGCAGGAGAATCGCTTGAACCCGGGAAGTGGAGGTTGCAGTGAGCCGAGATTGTACCGCTGCACTCCAGCCTGGGCAACAGTGAAAGACTGTCTTAAAACAAAAAAAACCCAAAACACATTTCCCTCAAATTCTACCACCATTTCTTCATCACAGCCCTATTATACCTGCCACCTGCCTTGTCCAACTCTAGTGAAGTAATAAACTGTTTTGAGAAGAAAAACATTCTCAAAGAGCAGTCCTCCTTTTCAGCAATTATGCTGTTCTTACCCAGATCCTTTCGTCGTTTATATTCATTAATGTTTACGTTGATTTCTTTGACCGCAAGGACTGCATTGGTTAAAGGCACTTTATCTGGGTGGGATTCTGGGGTGGAATTCAGCAACTCCATTAGCAACAGGGGGTAACGCATTACTCTCTGTACAGGTTTGATGAGGAAGGAGCCCAGGTTAATATAATTTGTGCATCCCCTGTAAGAGAAGGAAAAAAGACTTTATAGCAAGCTATCAATAATATAGTGCCCTGCCTGGGCAACACAATGACACCCCATCTTTAAAAAAATTTTTTTAAAATAATATATGCCTATGGGCAGGATTTGTTATTCCTAAATATAGCTCTCTGTTCTTTTACCCTGCCTTCCAATTTCAGTCATTTAGTGTGAATTCATCTAATAGACACCAGGTACTGTTCTAGGTACTGGGGATTTAACAGTGATCCCAAAAGTCCCTGCCCTGGTAGAAGATAGGCAATAAACAGATAAATGAAGTGTTCACTTGGGGATAAGGGCTACAAAAAAAAAATACAGTAAGGTGAGTCTACTTCTAGATTTGCCTATAAAGGAAGAAAATAATGGGTTAGGAAAAATCCACATAAGAAATGAGTGCATACATCAAGCCACAATGGAACTTACCATTCGTTGTATAGGCTCCTATAAGGCAGTGGGCATGAAAAGAAGAAAGACAGTTATTAGAGAATCCTGAGTTTCACATTCTTCTCAAAACATAAATTATGTGAAACAAAAAGAAAATTATGAATGTCTATGGCAGCATATTAAGTCTACTAAAAAATGTTAGTAAGCCTGTAACTTCCCTTTGATCTACTTATCAGTATATTTTTACACTTTGCTTCCCTAAGACCAGGACAGTCTCACTTGATGTCAAGACTACCTTGGCTGGGTGCCTTGGCTTACACCTATAATCCCAGCACTTTGAGAAGCCGAGGTGGGTGGATCACTTGAGGTGTCAGGAGTTCGAGACCAGACTGGCCAACAGGGAAAAACCCCATCTCCACTAAAACTACAAAAATTAGCCTGGCAGGCCAGGTGTGGTGGCTCACGCCTATAATCCTAGCACTTTGGGAGGCTGAGGTGGGTGGATCATGAGGTCAGGAGTTTGAGACTGGCCTGACCAACACAGTGAAAGCCAGTCTCTACTAAAAATACAAAAATTAGGCATGGTGTCGCACACCTGTAATCCCAACTACTCAGGAGGCTGAGGCAGGAGAACCACTTGAAGCTGGGAGGTGGAAGTTGCAGTGAGCTGAGATCACACCACTGCACTTCAGCCTGGGTGACAGAGCAAGACTGTCTGAAACAAATAATAAAATAAAAATTAGCCAGGCATGGTGGCACACACCTATAATTCCAGCTACTTGGAAAATGCCACGCCAGAAGAATCACTTGAACTGGGAAGGCAGAGGTTGCAGTGAGCCGAAATTTTGCCACTGCACACTGGCCTGTGGGATGGAGCAAGACTCTGTCTCAAAAAGACAAAAAAAAAAAACAAAAAACCCCCACCATATTTAGTCTTCTCACCTATGCTCTTGTTTATCTGGACCAATTCTAACATAATACTCCATATATATAAATAAATTTGATTCACATGGACAAAAAAGCAGGAGGCCACTTAAATGACATATATCATGGGTATCTTATCAGGCCCAGGCACATACACAGATATAACTTAGAACTAAAGAGCTGTGATGGAAGTTAAGTGGTCAAAACTCCTACTTCAGATCTGCCAAGGAGTCTTGAAGGTGCTTCTGGATCTTCTCATCCTTCTCGTAGATTTCCAGCAGCGCAATGGCCTCATCATGATTCTGGCAGTAAACCTTGTATGTTCCCTCAAGCTCATCCCGGTGACCAAGAAACACAGGTCCTTTGGAATATACAAAAACATACAGTGTTTTTAGTAACTTTCTTCTCAATATCCTAAATGTAAGGTACACAGCCAAACTTTAGTACCAGCTGTGTACTAAATCGATTTACCTCTCATAGCTAAATTGTACCTATTCAAGAAATGATAGTAAGACTATCCATCAAATAGTAAACTTCCATCTAACAGCTTGAAGTTGTAATCATTTGAAGCAAAATTTAGAAAGCCACATCATCCATGTATGTATTTATTCATTTTTATTTTTTTGAGACAGGGTCTCACTCTGTCACCCAGGCTGGGGTGCAGTGGCACAATCTCAGCTTACTGTAGGCTGGACCTCCCAGACTCAGGTGACTCTCCCATCTCAGCCACCTGGGGAGCTGGGACCATGAGTGCATGCCATCATGCCCAGCTAATTTTTTGTATTTTTGGTAGACGGGATTTCGCCATGTTACCCAGGCTCATGTATTTGTTTTAGAAGACACACACACACGTGTGAAACTGGCTTCTGAAACAGAACCTCCAGTCCCTTTGCAGTCAGGCTGATTCGGGTATCTAAGAGTACTCTCCATGTACGGATGTGATGAGAACCGCATAAGGACCCCTCATTTTATTTTTTTTTCACTGAGATGGAGTCTCACTCTTGTCTCCCACGCTGGAGTGCAATGGCACATCTCAGCTCACTGAAACCTCCGCCTCCCCAGTTCAAGCACTTCTCGTGCCTCAGCCTCCTGAGTAGCTGGAACTACAGGCACATACCACCATGCCCAGCTAATTTTTCTATTTTTAGTAGAGACAGAGTTTCGCCAGTTGGTCAGGCTGGTCTTGAACTCCTGACCTCAAGTGATCCGCCCCCCTTGGCCTCCCAAAGGGCTGGGATTACAGTTATGAACCAGCATGCCTGGTCCCTCTCACTTTCTAATCTCCAGGAAAATTTACTGTAGAAACTACAGCAGTTTCTAACATTTTTGTGCACAAATAAGACTACAAATAAAATTTATTACATTAAAATATCTTTAATGATAAATCTCCAACTTATGAAATAGTAACCTATGTACTTTTTTAAAAATATATTTATTTTTTGAGACAGAGTCTTGCTTTGCCATTCAGGCTGGAGTGCAATGGTTTGATTTTGGCTCACTACAACCTCTGCCTCACAGGTTCAATCAATTCTCCTGCCTCCGTTTCCCAAGTAGACTGGGGTTACAAGCACCCACCACCACACCCAGCTAATTTTTTGTATTTTTAGTAGAGATGGGGTTTCACCATGTTGGCCAGGCTGGTCTCAAATTCCTGACCTCAGGTGATCCACCCATTTCAGCTTCCCAAAGTGCTGGGATTACAGGTGTGAGCCACCACACTGGGCCTGTTCATTTATTTATTTATTTAGAGATGGAGTTTTGCTCTTGTTGCCCAGCCTGGAGTAAAGTGGCACAATCTCAGCTCACCACAACCTCCGCCTCCCAGGCTCAACCAATTCTCCTGTCTAAGCCTCCCGAGTAGCTGGGATTACAGGCATGTGCCACCACACCCAGCGAATTTTTGGATTTTTAATAGAGACGGGGTTTCTCCATGTTGGTCAGGCTGGTCTCGAACTCCCGACCTAAGGTGATCTGCCCGCCTCAGCCTCCCAAAGTACTGGGATTATAGGCACGAGCCACCGTGCCCAGCCTATTTTTTATTTTTATTTTGAGGCAAGGTCTTACTCTGTTGCCTGGGCTACGGTGCAGCGACACGATCTTGGTTCATTGCAACCTCCACCTCCCAGTCTCAAGTGATCCTCCTGTCTCTACCTCCTGAGCAGCGGGGCCTACAGATGTGCACCGCCATCCCTGGTTAATTTTTGTAATTTTAGTAGACACAGCGTTTTGCCATGTTGGCCGGGCTGGTCTCAAACTCCTGGGCTCAAGCAATTCACCTGCCTGGGCCTCCCAAAGTGCTGGGATTACAGGTGTGAGCCCCAGCTTTATGTACTTCTTTATAAGGCATTAAATAACCAAATGTAGCACTGAATCTAATAATCCCCATACTGTCATAGTCTAAGGAGTGACACATGCTGATAATATTGGCTGCTTCTAACTGAGGGTTACTGAAATTTCAAGATAATTGCAACAACGTAATGTGATAGGAACATGTGACTTCTTTTGGTGACAAAGTCACAGCTACCACTGATACTATGTGGTTTATTCCCTACATTCATACTTTAAATAAATGCTATATTTCAGTTAGAGCTTAGTTAAAAAAAAAATAAAGATGTCAATTTTTTTCCTATCTCCAGAGCCAGTTAGGCACAGGGACAGTTCCTAAGCAAACTTCCACAGAACTATTTCCCTCGGAGCTGCGGCCTGAATGTGTGGGTCCTTGGCTTACTATGATGCCTCTTCCTCTTGCCCTTCTTTCCTCCTCTCAGTATATTTGGTCCTCCCTTCCTCAGCTTCATGTTCCACCTAAAAAGACCTCTCATCCTTGTTCTCCTCCCTCCAATATGATGCTACTTACTGCTTCCCTACAACCAACCACTCTCACCAGCTATCCAGGCACGAACCCCTCCCTCAGGGAGCCCATCACTGCTTCTGTGGAGTCACCTCTGTTCTCTCGCTGTTGTGTCCCACGGAAGTCCCTGTTCTTGTGCAGAACATAATTTTTTCTTTTCTTTTTTAAGACAGAGTCTCCTGGGTTGCCCAGGCTGGAGTGCAGAGGCACAATCTTGGCTCACTACACCCTCCACCTCCTGGGCTCAAGTGATCCTCCCACCTCAGCCTCCTGAGTAGCTGGGACTAAAGGAGTATGGCAACACACCTGGCCAATTTTTGCATTTTTGGTAGAGACGGGGTTTCACCATGTTGGCCAGGCTGGTCCCAAACTCCTAGGCTCAAGTGATCTACCCGCCTTGGCCTTGCAAAGTGCTGGGATTACAGGCATTGAGTCACCACGCCTGGCCAAAAAAGTTTCTATTTAATTTCCTTAATTATAGCTCCTTTCTGTAAAAGAAAATTGTTTTCATATCACCTCATACTGCCCTTTCTCACTGGAAGCCTCCCTACTTTAAAAAAAAAAAAATGGCCGGGTGTGGTGGCTCATGCCTGTAATCCAAGCACTCTGGAGGCCAAGGTGGGCAGATCACCTGAGGTCAGGAGTTCAAGACGAGCCTGGCCAACATGGTGAAACCCCATCTTTATAAAAATAAAAATTAAAAAATTGGCCAGGCGTGGTGGCTCACGCCTGTAATCCAAGCACTCTGGAGGCCAAGGTGGGCGGATCACCTGAGGTCAGGAGTTCAAGACCAGCCTGACCAACATGGTGAAACCCTGTCTTTAAAAATAAATAAATAAATAAATAAATAATGGTTTTGAGACAAAGTCTCACTCTGTCCCTTAGGCTGAGTGCAGTGCCATGATCATTGCCCATTGCAGCCTCCAACACCTGGGCTCAAGCAATCCTCCTAGGCTTCAAGCAATCCCTCTGCCTCAGCCTCCCAAACTATTGAAATTCCAGGTATGAGCCACTGCGCCTGGCTCATACTCTTCTGCCTACTCCTGCAACCCACCAGTCACAGCAGTGGGAGCGGGGCTGGCTCCTTTTTCATCTCCACGGCCACTTTTTTTTTTTTTTTTCAAAAGATGGGGTCTTGCTCTGTCACCCAGGCTGGAGTCCAGTGTTATGAACAGGGGGCTCACTGTAGCCTTGACCTCCTGGGATCAAGCAACTCTCTGCCCTCAGTCCCCCAAGTAGCTAGAACTACAGGTGTGCCCCACCACACCCAGCAAATTTTTGTATTTTTTTGTAGAGATGGTATTTCGCCTTATTAGTCAGGCTGGGCTTGGAACTCCTGAGCTCAGCAATCCACCCACCTTGGTCTCCCAAAATGCTGGGATTACAGGCATGAGTCACCATGCCTGACCTTCACGGCCACTTTGTAATCCCTAAGCCACCTATGTCTTCATGTGGTTTCACCATTCTACATTAGTCTGCCTTCTTTTTGCAGCCCTTTCCTACTTGCATTCTTAGAACCTTCACCATTGAGCCTGATGATTATTTACATTTCTCAATTCGCTGTTCTTCAACTTCCCTGATAGTGACTATTCCACATCAGTTACAAACTAGCAAAGCTACACCTTAATCGCCTTCAAACTCTGGGTCACGAAATCTACTTAACAGGTCACAATCAGCACTTTTTTGATGAGACAGAATGGATTTTTTTTTTCTGTAGAAACATGGTTTTCCCATGTTGCCCAGGCTGGTCTAGAACTTCTGGGCTCACATGATCTGCCCACCTTGCCTTGGCCTCTCAAAGTGTTAGGATTACTGGCATAAGCCAACTCACCTGGCTGATAAAATGAACGGAAAAGAAAATATCAGAAAACATTGGACATAAAAATTAGCTGGGTGTGGTGGCACACACCTTTAGTCCCAGCTACTAGGGAGGCTGAGGTGGGAAATCGATTGAGCCCAGGAAGTGGAGGCTGCAGTGAGCTGTGATCGCACCACAACACCCCAGCCTGGGTAACAGTGTGAGACTATCTCAAAAAGAAAAAAAAGAAAAATGCCAGACATGGTAAAACTAAGCACAGACATATAAATACAAATACAAATCCTGGATCATTACGGACAACATCTCTCTCCATGGGACATGTTTAAAATCATATAAGGCCAGTCCTTTCCACCTATGTCCACATACCTGCTTGCTCATCCTCTATTTCCGCCATCTGCCCTCTGCCTGTGCCTCCACAAGGCTTTAACTCACCCTTCAAGGACTTCTCAGAGCCTTCTCTCATCGGATGTTTCAGACCTCATTTGTCTTTTGTGAGTCCCCGATTAAAGGCACCACTTGGCCTTCTGCTAGAGCCACTGGCATGGTGCTCTCAGCCTTGGCTCCCTCAGGCCCCACCACCCACGTCCCTCCTCGCGGAAGTTAGTCCTTGAGCCCAGGTCTCAGCCTTTTAGCGGCGAGTCCTCTTCACCACTTCTCAGTGTCTTCAACACATCGAAGCCTGCTACCTAACTCCTTGTGTGACTTTGGATAAGAAGTGAAGGGAAGAAGGAAAAATAAACACAGGTGCTATCTTATGGAGGTGGGGTTATGGATATTTGCTTTCTTTTCCCAGTTTACTGTCATAATGTAAGGTATAGTACACTATAAGAGACACATGCTAAGACTCTCATTTCACGTTTGAATCAGACCCAAGGGGAGAAGGCGCCTTGCAGAAACTGGTTAACTCCAACCAGCTGGGAGCCCTAGGCATGACAACAGGTAATAAAATACAAGAAAAATGAGTAACCACTTAATTTATAATTAATTCCTTTTAGATACCAGCCAACTTTACCTCATTTCTTTCATAATTCAAATAAATGACCCAGAGATACTTATTTCGAGTGCCTTATAAAATCATATACCTTGGCGTTTATGCTTCACCATCACAGTAAAACTGGGTCACCGTGACTTCCTTCTGCTCAACTCAATGCGTGTCTCCTTCCTCAACTTCCCTGACCTCTCTGGTTCCACTAAGGGCAAGAACCTCAGGCTCCCGTTTTTCTAACTGTTCCAGAAAGTGTGAAAGACACAGCTGTATTCTGTACAGAGGCTAATGGCATTTGTCTGCATGACAGAAAGACTTGAGTTTGGATGCCAGTCCCATCAATTACTAGCCATGTGACCTGGGCAAATTACCTTCCCTCTAAGTGTCAGTTTCTCCACTGTAAAATAGGATAAAAAGTACCTAAACCAGCTGCAGAGTGGGTCACACCTGTAACCCAGCAGTGTGAGAGGACTGTTTGAGCTCAGGAGTTCAAACAGCCTCGGCAACAGAGCAAGACCTCATCTCTATTAAAAATAAAAGGCTAGTTGGGAGCCTGAGGTGGGAGGATCACTTGAGCTTGGGAGGCTGAGGCTGCAGTGAGCCATGACCATGCCACTGCATTCTAGCCTGGGTAACAGAGCAAGACCCTGTCTTAAAAAGGTGTGTGGTGGCTCATGCGTATAATCACAGTATTTTTAATCACACGAGTCTGAGGAGGGAAGATGCTTGAGGCCAGGAGTTGAAGACTAACCTGGACAACATAGTGAGACTCCATCTCTACAAAAATTTAACTATTAGCTGGCACTGATGGTACATCCCTATAGTCCCAGCTGCTCAGGGAGCTGAGATAAGAAGATTGCTTGATCTGGGTAATTGAGGTTGTAGTGAGCAATGAGAGACCCTGTCTAAAAAAGAAGGAACAATAGTACCTAAACCTCAGAAGGCTATTATAGAGAACTGAGATCCTATCTTGAGAGGGTATGTTGTGAGAGAAACACTCAGGAAACATTAACCATGCTAATGCTACAACATCCCAGAGCTGTTTCCTCCTCCCTTCAGGCGGCAGAACCCTGATTTTGTTCCTGTGTCCGTTTTTCTCCGAGGTGAGTCAGGTAAATACCATCTAGTGTAAGCCAGTGTCATGACCCCATTCCCCTTTCTAGCCATCAGCTTAGCTGCATGTGTGTCACCTACTTCTGGCCAATGATAAACAAGAAGATTTCTGATCAGGGAGCTCTGGAAAAGGTTTGCAAACTCTTAAGATGACACAGGGGTCACTCCTTCCTTCTGCTGGATGTTGTGTATAGTGTTATGGCTGGAAATGGGGTAGCCTCTTGTAATTAGGATTCCAATAAAGCAGCAAAATGATAGGATGTCCCCTCCCACAATGTGCCAGGGCTGGTCTGTATGACCCACAGAATATGACAGAAGGGATGCTGTGTCATTTCCAAGATCAGGTTATAGAAGACACTGTGGTTCCTGTTTCAGGCATGCTTGCTCTTGCTTGCTCTCTCTCATTCATTCTCTCTCTCTCAGGTCACTTTGGGTGACTCATGACTCATACCACGTTATGAGGAAAGCCAAAGGAGAGGCTCACATGGCAAGAAACTGAGGCCTGAAGAGCTGAGTGAGCTTCTTGGAGGCAGATCCCTGAGCCCCAGATGACAGTGGCCCAGGCCAACAACTGATTCCAACCTCATGAGACCCTGGGCCAGAACCATCCAGAGGATCCACCTCCAGGTTCCTGACCTATAGAAGCGGCAAGGTAATACATGTTTAATGTTTTCAGCTGCTAAGTTTTGATGCAATTGTTACAGAGCAATGGATAACCAGTAAGTTCTCTTGTTTATAAGAACTAGATGAATGTTTTAAAAACATTTTTGACAAGGTCCCACATAAATACATTTTAAATTATGACTCAGTACCCATATATGTGAAATGAAAATAAAAGTTTCAGCCGGATGTGGTGGCTCACACCTATAAACCCTCGGAGGCCGAGGTGGGTGGATTGCTTGAGCCCAGGAGTTTGAGACCAGCCTGAGCAACATGGCAAAACTCCGTCTCTACAAAAAAAAAATTACAAAAATTAGCTGGGCATGATGGCACGCGCCTGTGGTCCTAGCTACGTGGGAGACCGAGGTGGGAGGATGGTTTGAGGCTGGGAGGTTGAGGCTGCAGTGAGCTGAATTCGCACCATTGCACTCCAGTCCAGCCTGGGCAAGAGTAAAAATCCTGCCTCAAAAAAAAAAAAAGGGTCAGTTTTAGAAATTGGTAAACTTATTACTTACAGTGCATTCTATTTTTTTTTTTCCTTCAGACCAAGCCTTGCTCTGTCCCCCATACAGGAGCATACTGGCACGTGGCGCGATTTCAGCTCACTGCAGCCTCAACCTCAACCTCCCAGGCACAAGTGATCCTCTCACCTTAGTCTCCCAAGTAGCTGGGATTACAGGTACCTGTAACGGCACCCAGTTAATTTTTGTATTTTTAGTAGAGACAGGGTTTCATCAAGTTGGCCAGGCTGGTCTCAAACTCCTGACCTCAGGTGATCCTCCTCCCACAGCCTCCCAAAGTGCTGGGATTACAGGTGTGAGCCACTGTAGCTGGCTGCATTCTGCTATTTTCTATTTTATTTTATTGGAAAATAAATTGATCTCATGACCCAGTAATGGGCTGCAACCATGAGTGTGAAAAATGTCAGACTGTATGACATCAAAACTTCTTCTATTGCTATCATTCTTATTACCTCAAAGTAGGCTGAGACAGAAGGAAAGCAGAGGACAAATAACTTCTGAACTAAGTACCTAAACCTTTATCTTCCCGGCAGCAAAGTTACTCAGTATCAGGGAGGCCCCTTCGCTCTGCCCATGAAGTTTTTTAAAAAAGCTGCTTCTGAAACAATGCAGGAGTTCATACCTACAGCATCGCTGATTTCCAGAGCAGCCAATAATCGCTTCGAGACCTTAATCACCATCTGCATATTTCCAAAAAGGCCCTCAAAATCAATGTTTGGTACCTGAGAGAAGGAAACACAACATGAAGATGCATGGAAATGAGATTAATGAAATTTCATTCATCTTAGGAACAGCTCAAGGTCACTTTCTTTACTCACTTTCCCTAAGTTTCCAGAATAGAAACATCCAATGTTATCTTTAGTGTCATCCTTTGTCCTTTATCCAACTATTCCCTGGCACTCCCACCAGCACTTTAGTAAAGTAATAATGGAACCAATTTGGTTTACAAATGCACTGGGATACAAATTCCCACCCAGTGCCCAACATCCCGTGGCACTGCCTACCTACTACAGAAGGACTTGGGAGTGAATGCTCCAAGGGTGTAAACCCAAGCCCAGCCTAGGTGGTCAAGTTACAAGTAGTAAGGACTATAAACCCCAGGACTGTTACCGTTTTCTTACTACCTCCGGCATCTAGAAAAGTCCCTAGCCTACTCACATGTTAGTCAGGGTTTCCTGGATAAACTGTATGAACAGGTACTAGAGCCATGTAACCCCTCCCCACCAGGCTTTGTTATATCATCACTCGGCCTTCCAGGAGGGCCATGATTCAGACTCCCTGGAACTGTTTTCAGGAGCCACAGAAACAGGAAGTGTCCTGTAGGTTAACAGTAGACTTGACAAGTGACAGGAAGCTGAAAGCTTAAGCTGATGACACACATATGATGAGGCCCTTGATTAAGAGCAGCAGCATTCACAGTCACAGTTTTTATTTCAAATCCAATAAATCCGTGGTGAAAGTTCCTATATCCTAATGCTTCTGACTGGAGGACCACATTGAAGGTCAAACTAACTCTAACTGCCTCCCAGTTCCTACCTGTGCCTGCTGCAGGGGTACCATGATCCGCTCAATACACATTTCCAGATCCCGAATGTAGTCTCTCTCTGTCTGAAGAAGTTCTTCTACGACCTTGGCTCTCTTCTCCAGCATCCTCTGCTCTGGGTTTTCGGTGGACACAGACCCAGAAGGGGCCACCAGTGATGAAGACTGGGAGGAGAGCAGCGTCATTTCTAGAAGGGAAAAGAGAACTGGTCAGCAGCTCTGGGGGTAAAAGCAGGACCCTTCCACAGTTTGAGGGGAAACAGAACCAATTCCTTGAGAACCAAAGGTCTCACTATTGTCAACCCTCAGGAATCTGATCACACATGTCCATTCTAAACAGGGACAGATGAAGCTGAGAAAGTCATCACTGCAGAGAGAACTCCAACCTGTTCAATACCATTTTGAGAATGTGTCCTAAAAAGAAGTAATAGTCCACTTTAAGTGAACAAAGCATATCTACAAGCTCCTTGCAAAAGAAGTTAGAGGGGTCTGGCCTTATCAAGACTTGCTTTCACTTAATCAGATAAAAAACTTGGTCCATGATCACAGCACCAGAAATACCAAGCTGGAACTTAAAAATATAGATGTAGCACATTAAACAGAATATTATGGGGAACACAAAATAAGGCCAACTAAGGCTAAAATAAAAATAAGAAATTATCCATCTGAGATCTGGATAATTACAGCACCTATCATTTTCCAGTCACTGTAATGGTGGATTAACATTAGCATATAATGAAATAGGTAAAAAATTCTTATGATATTCCCTATGAAAACCTTAACCAAAACTCACAAGAAGGTTTTGTTACTTCAAATGTCCTAGTAGATACAAACTTACTATAAACATGAAACTCATCAATGGTATTTTCAAGTATAAGAATCTCTCAGAACTAAACAGCATGATTCTAAAAATTAAAACAAATATGTATCCTGTCATTAGCTTTTACAATTATCTATTACTTAGATACATAGGATGAGAGTTATTTATAAACATGTAACAGCATTTGTTCGTCTAAAATGAGCATTAAACACGATAATAAGCAATGGAAAAGAACTCAACAGTGAAATAATCAGTCTGCTGAGTTTCTATCAAATTCCTTAAGATCCAATTAAACAATTACAAATTGGTATGTAAATACACTAGTAGGTCTGAGTACAATTACAGGAATATTTTAACCCAGATTTAAGAAGCAAAAACACAAGTGTTCAAACTACTTATGGAAAGTCTGACTTTGCAGCAGATTTTATTCTCCAAAAAAATCTCCCACACTGCTTTCTCTCAGAATTTAGGAATTCCGGGCTGGACGCAGTGGCTCACACCTGTGATCCCAGCACTCTGGGAGGCCAAGGCTGGTGGATCACTTGAGGTCAGGAGTTGGAGACCAGCCTGGTCAACATGGTGAACTCCCATCTCTACTAAAAATACAAAAATGCTGAGCGTAGTCGCACACACCTGTGATCCCAGCTACTTGGGAGGCATGAAAATCTCTTGAACCTAGGAGGAGGAGGTTGCAATAAGCCGAGGTGACAGATAGAGACCCTAACTCAAAAAAAAAAAAAAAAAAAAAAAAACAAGTGAGGAATTTCAGTATTTTAAGAGTACAAGCCAAATTCTGGTTTCTAGATGCCATTCTCCACTAAAAGGGTTCTTTGGAGAAATGTCTAATTCCAGGGCTGAGGCAGAGAAGGTACAGCTGAGCTTGAAACATGAGGCAGAAAGTGAAGAAGTATTCAACAGCATGGTGGGGACGGGTCAAAGGGCATGGAAGCCAGCCTGAAGGGGGCTCCCACTGGCCAATCAGGCACAATTTAAGTATAAATGAAAAAGCATAGCAATGGATTATTCCGTTAAATGAGAATCTGTAAGTTCATATTGATAATTTATAAATATATAAGTACATAAATAAATGGGGGAGAGGAGAAAGCTCTTTCTTATGGGATGATGTCAGTTGGTAAATAAGAGGAGAAATGATAGAGTCAGAAAATCACCATTTTAGGCCAAGCATGGTGGCTCATGCCTGTAATCCCAGCACTCTGGGAGGTTAAGGTGGGTAGATCACTTGAGTTCAGGAGTTCAAGACCAGCCTGGGCAACATGGCAAAACCTCATCTCTATAGAAAATACTAAAATTAGCAGGGCATGGCTGGCACGCATCTATAGTCCCAGCTACTCTGGAGGCTGAGGTGGGAGAATGGCTTGAATCCAAGTGGCAGAGGTTGCAGTAAGCTGAGATTGTGCCACTGCACTCCAGCCTGGGTAAAAGACCTGTTGGGAGTTCAAGACCAGCCTGACCAACATGGAGAAACCCTTGTCTCTACTAAAAATACAAAATTAGCCGGGCATGGTAGCGCATGCCTGTAATCCCAGCTACTTGACGGGCTGAGGCAGGAGAATCACTTGAACCCAGGAAGCGGAGGTTGCGGTGAGCCGAGATTGCGCTATTGCACTTCAGCCTGGGCAACAAGAGCAAAACAGTCTCAAAAAAACAAAAACCCAAAACAACAACAACAAAAAAACACAGGCAAATGTTAAATATCGGTGAATTCATATAAAATTTATACTGGAGTTTCACTGTACTAGTACAATTTTCTGTACATTTGATATTATTCAAATAAAATTTAAAGACATAATGGAAAAATATCTTTCTTGAAACTTTTTGGTAATGAATGGCAAAACTTCAAGCATAACTCTCATTTCATCAGTGTTAAATTATGATTCTAAATTGTGTTACATGTAAAATTTATTTTTAATAGCCTTGTTTTAAATTTTTTTGTGTGACTTCAGAGCAACAGACTCTCAGTTCCAAATATGGTCTCATTAGTGCCAATGTGAAAATAGAAACTCATTTTAAATACAAGACTAAAAGCTCTGGAGAGGGAGAACATTTCCTAGCACATGCCAGGTTCTTTACAGATTATATCCCTGAACTCATTTAAAACTCACATCAGAATTTTTAAGTAGGTATTATTACTCCCATTTAATAGATAGTAAAACCCAGGCTTGGAGAGGCTGACAAACTTGTCTGAGGTTACAGAGTGAGTAAATGGCAGCTGTGGATTTAGAACCTAAATATATTTAAATCCAAATCCTGTGCACTTAATCCTGCACCATTTGGCTTCCCTAGCCTGGAATCTCAACAAGAAAAGGTCAGGGGCTTATTTGCTTCACTTCTTAAAAACTCCCTGGAAACCACTGTGTACTCTCCTAAGAATCAAAATTCTACTAATTATAGTATTTAAAAGCACAAAGTACCAGCAAGCACTTACTCATCAATCAGAAACCAGCCAGCCTATATATTAGATTTTTATTTCTTTAAAATATAAAAAAAAGTAACAGATTAAACTACCAGCATGCCTTTCCCCACCCGCCCCCCTATAGATGGGGTTTATAAACTCTTTTTTTTTCTTTTGAGTCAGAGTTTCGCTCTTGTTTCCCAGGCTGGACTGCAGTGGTGCAATCTCAGCCCACCACAACCTCTACCTCCTGGGTTCAAGCGATTCTCCTGTCTCAGCTTCCCAAGTAGCTGGGATTACAGGCGCAAGCCACCACACCCGGCTAATTCTTTGTATATTTAGTAGAGATGGTGTTTCACCATGTTGGCCAGGCTGGTCTCGAACTCCTCATCTCAGGTGATCCGCCCACTTCGGCCTCCCATATTAAAGGCAGGAGTCACAGCGCTTGGCCAGGGTTTATAAACTCTTGAGCAGCCTTTAAAACCCCAAGTATATTGTGTGTGATTAAAAAACTCTGTGAGATGTTTTCACTCAAATGCAGTTTCCTGGACACCACCTCTGGGATTCAGATTCAGCAAATCTGGGTGTGACCTGGGTATCCGCAATTTTAATAAAACCCTACGTGTTTCTTTCTCTTCCTCCTTCTCTTCTCTTTAAAGGAGGGGCTGTTGCCCGGGCTGGTTTCAAACTCCTGGGGATCTCAAGCAATCCTCCCACCTTAGCCTCCCAAGTAGCTGGGACTACTGGTGTGTCACTGCTTCTGGCAACCCAAGGTATTTCTTAAGATACAGGTGGCCTTCAGGTGACACAAACATATTTATTAACACTCAGAGAGTTTTCAAAGATAAGTCAAATTTTAAAGTCTGGCTTGAAATGACTGTAAATGTAAAAATTGTTTTTCCTCTGTGTCACATATATTCTAATAAAAATATCTGCTCTAAAATGTTAGTATCTGGGCCATGTGTGGTGGCTCGTGCCTGTAATCCTAGAGCTTTGGGAGGCTGACGTGGGAGGACTGCAAGAGCCCAGGAGTTCAAGACCAGCCTGGGCAAAATAGTGAGATACCCATCTTTAAAAAAATAAAATAAAATGTTTAGTACCTCAAACAACAAAGTGGGAGAAGGCAGCCTCCACCCTCAGCCAGCTGTGGTGGCTTTGCATCTTGCACTTCCCCACTACGTAGCTGAGGGGCCCTGGAAATGTCCACTTTTATCTCTGGGTCTCAATTTCCCAATCTTATAAAATGAGGATAATAATATTTGCTTTACAGATTAGTTGAGGGAGTTAAATAAGGTAATAACCCAACAAACATTAGTCCTTTTCTCACAATGGGCCAGAATATGCCATCTGCACCTGATAGATGGTAAATGCACTTGGTAAAATGTACCAAGTAGAAAAGTGCCCTGTGCACTCTAAAATTCTACTTTTCTCTGAGAACAATAAAATGTGCAGACGAGCACTCACTTTCTTCCTAGGATGGCACTGCAGGTGATAAGGAGCTGGGAATGTTACACAAATTTACTTCCTGTCTTACAACAATTAGCTGTGGGGTTCTTTCAGTGGTTGTGGCTTAACCCCCATCCCATCCTGATTCCATCCCTTCTCAAGACACCCCCACCCCTTTCCGGTTAGCACATTATCACCAGGCTCACTTCCTCAAGTTCTAAGGAAGGGAGTCATTAGCCCACGGCTTCCCACAACTCCATCACACACACTTCAGAGTTAAAGAGCAGAGCCAGGCACGCTTCCCTTGCCTCGGCAAACTGGCTCTACCTCTAAGGGGGATAATTTTGGGTTCCGGGCCAGGTCCCAGGTGCCCTTGAGTGGGGTAGAAGAAGCTGCCTGTTCCACTTCCTTCTGCTGGCTCCCACACCCCAGGACCTACCTGCAGCACCCAGAATTGGCTGTGTGTGGAGGTGTGGGCTTGAGAGTAAGCAGGCAGGGCAGGGTATTCCCAGAGCTCTGGAATGCACCACAACCCCCTAAAATCCTTTGAATAGGGTCGGCATTTCCCCCAGGCTTTCCACATTTACATATGAATCACCCAAGTCACTCGGGCTATCTCTGCATGGCTTGTCCTAAAGGATGGAGCTGGAACCCTGAGCATACTGGACTGAGTGAGAGGCACACCAGCCGGCCCAGCTCTGCTTGGGATCAACATCTTTCTATTTGCTGTCCTTTCCACCCCCGGAGTTTGAATCTAAGATTATTATCTCTTCCTTTTCTACCACTTGCTAAGCTTTTTTGTTGTTGCTTTGGGTGGGGAATGGGGACTGCCCTTTTCAGGGAAGAATTCCAAAGGCCCAGCCATCTCTAGTGATGAGAGGCAGAACTCTCTTTCTGCAATCTTTCACCTAGAGCTTAGCCAAGAGACCCCAAAGAATCTCCTCCTTTAGGCAACGAACCCTAAAGCCATCGCAGAGCAGATTTCAGCTGGTTGGTACTAGGACAGCAGAACTGGGATGGCAGGAGTGATTCAATGGAACTGGAAGTCCTGCTCAAACTGTGCAAACATTTACACTTAAATGAACCAGGGGAGAAGAAAGGTGCACAAAAATATGCCACAATTTTTTAAGAAAATGCACAATTTTGTAAGAAAATGGAGAACATGGAAAAGAGATGAAAGAAAGGAAAATCTGCAAAAACCCATACATATTTCTATATAAACATAAAGGCTGGGCACAGTGGCTCACACCTGTAATCCCAGCATCCTGGGAGGCTGAGGTGGGCAGATCAGCTGAGGTCAGGAGTTCAAGACCAGCCGGGCCAACATGGTGAAACTCCATCTCTACTAATAATACAAAAAAATTAGCTGGGCATGGTGGTACAGCTTGTAATCCCAGCTACTTGGGAGACTGAGGCAGGAGAATCACTTGAACCTGGGAAGTGGAGGTTGCAGTGATCCGAGATGAAGCCATTGCACTCCAGCCTGGGCAACAAGAGTGAAACTCCATCTCAAAAACAAACAAAATTCCATATAATATGTAAGTGTACAGAGAAAGGTCTCGAAAGATAACATTCCAAATTCATCCCAGAGCTTGTCTCAGGGAAGGACCTAGGATTTGGGGTAGACGTTGAGATCAGTGGGAACCTGAGTTTAACCAATACTTTTTAACCTCATAGGAACAAAGCAATTTTTTTTTTAAACAGTCATACTGCCTGAGCACAGTGGCTCATGCTTGTAATTCCAGCATTTTGGGAGACGGAGGCAGGAGGATCATTTTGGGAGATGGAACCAGGAGATCAAGACCAGCCTGAGCAACACAGTGAGACCCTCAGTCTCTACAAAACAAACAAACAAGATTAGCTGGGCATGGTGGCACGTGCCTGTACTTCCAGCTACTCCGAAGGCTGAGGTGGGAGAACCACCTGAGCCTGGGAGGTTGAGGTTGCAGTGAGCTGTGATAGCTCCACTACACACACACAGCCTGGAGACCCTGTGTCAAAAAGAAAGAAAGAAAACAAAACAAAACATATATATATATGGCACTATGTGTGTCACGCACTGTTCTAGGTATTTTATAAATATTAATTTATCTGCATAACACCCTACTATTGTCCCCATTTTACTGATAAGGAAGAGAAATTAAGTAACTGCTCCACTAAGTGGAAGAGCTGAGATCTGAACCCACCTCAGCTCCAGAGTCCAAGTTCTTGACCAATAGCTATTCTGTCTCCAGTTTTTTTCCCAGGCAGGCAAATCATATGCATTGTAACCTGGAATTCCACTTCTGGGTTTTGGTAGTCAGCTGGTAGCTAATAACAAAGCAGTAATTCCAGAGCACAATTTAAATTAATATTTAGAGCCACAGTTTGCCCACAATAAGACTGTGAACAATGATACATTTAAGCATATTTGCACATATTAATATGATTGTATTTATAAAATGCCACCCAATATAACATAAATTATAAGTCCTCTACACAGGCTGGGGGCAGTGGCTCACGCCTGTAATCCCAGCACTTTGGGAAGCCAAGCCCAACGGATCACCTGAGGTCAGGAGTTCGAGATCAGCCTGGCCAACATAGTGAAACCACGTCTCTAACAAAAATTATATATATATAAATAGTTGGGTGCAGTGGTGTGAGCTTGTAGTCCCACTCAGGAGGCTGAGGCAGGAGAATCGGTTCAACCTGGGAAGCAGCGGTTGCAGTGAGCTGAGATTGCACCACTGCATTCCAACCCGGGCAACAAAGTGAAGCTCTGTCTCACATACACAAAAAAGGTAATAAAACACTGTTGAAATAATATGCAAAAAAGAAAAAAAGCAAATACACAACTGCCTGCCTAGCAATGCATCTAGAAGCAGTATTTTTGCAGCAAACCCTGAGAGGAGGCAATTTCTCTGTACACGTGCCCATCTCCTCCCCAGCCCTGCCTGCAGGAATCACAAACCCTGGTTTTCCATGTTACCACGTCACTCGGGCCAGCCCACCCAGCCCCCACTGCTTTTCCTCTAGCACCTACTTTACTTCTATTTGGAGAAATTTTATCCAACTTCCAAAGCTGCAGGGCTCATAGCAGACTTCCTGGATCACCAAACTTCAGAGGTGAATCAATTATACAGTTAGGTCCTAAATATCAACGGCAACAGGAAAAACGTTCCCAGTGGCCTTTGCTCAGCAATGCTGGCCTATTTTGGCAAGTAGCCTGAAGTAAAATCCCTGCCGAGAGAAATTCCACCTCAAAGACCTAGCTGAAAGCCTCCCTTTCCCGCTTTCTTCTCCAGGTCCCATCTAGACCAACAGAACAACAAATGAGGGTCAAGTGCCCAAATTACAGTAGTCTGCAACTTCTTATGCTGCCAAGAGAGTAAGATTAATACTAGGAGCAACTCAAAACACCATTTCGGAACACTCACTAAATACAAGTAAATCCTAACGAGGTATGCTGTTGAGCTTAAAACTGCGAGATTATTTTTTAATCCTTAGGCAGCAGAAGTAAAATAATCAACAGGGCAAAGATAATTTTTGTAAAATAAAGATAAACTGTCACTGTTTACTAAGCAAATTTTTATGTCAGTCAACAAAACTTTACATGAAAACCTCTATTTTCTACACACACACACACACACACACACACACACACACACACACACACACTCCGATGTTCTATTTTACCAAGGCTCTTGAGGCAAGGTAATATTGCTCACATTTTACAAATGAGGAAATGGGCACAGAGGAATAAAATGACTTGTTTAAGACCAAACGGCTCATAAGCAGCATATTCAAAGCTGGCCTCCCAAGCCAGTGCTCTCCATTAAACGTCAAGGCCTGTTCTGCATTTTGTGTCTTCTTGATATAAGCGTAGACTATTCCGGCATTAAATTTCCATTAACACTACTGTGATGGTTCAAAATTTGCTCAACTACATAACCCTCTGGCTATTTTTCTATCCTACACTATAAAATCAGACTTTCTTCAGTTTATATTAATTAGGTTGTTTAGCTTTATTCCTTCCACTTGCTCTCATAACATTTTATATATCTTTTACAACTATCCCTCCCACCCCCGCAAAATCAGTTCATCTAAATTTTAATCGCTTAAAGTTTTAATTACAGGCTGGGTGCCGTGACTCATGCTGTAATCCCAGCACTTTTCGAGGCCGCAGTTCACCTGAGGTAAGGAGTTTGAGACCAGCCTGGCCAATATGGTAAAACCCCATTTCTGCTAAAAACACAACAATTAGTCCGGCATGGTGTCGCGAGCCTGTAGTTCCAGCTACTCAAGAGGCTGAGGCAGGAGAACTGCTTGAACCCAGGAGGCAAGATGGTGCCACTGCAAGGATATGGAAAGCTAAAATGTCCTCTAAAGCATTCTGTAGCTTCAGGCAAGTAGTTTCATCTGCTGGAACTTCAGCAACAGCAAAACAAGTGGAGTTAAACCAGATGGTCTTTAAAGTTAGTTCCATTTGAGTGAATAATCTAGTCTAACAAGCCAGATATAAACTCATGGAACAAAAGAATAAGGCAAAATAGAAAAAACCTAGGTAGTACATGTTTAGGTTTTATTTATTTAAAAGGGTGAACCTAATCTCTTGAAATAAGGATTACTATATTTCCAATATTTTGATGGTAAACCTAGGATATGGGTGGGATGAAGTCACTTCATTCCCCTATCCCTTCCCGGTCTTCAACTTTTGGGAATATATGTGGAGCTGCTCCTAGATCTTGGGAGAGCAACAGGTGTGGGTGTGGTGAAGAAAGCACTGGGACAACAATTCAGAAGGCCTTGCCCTGCCTCCCTACCTGTGTGACCTTGGACATGTTATACAACCTTTCTGGGCCGTTGCTTCTGTGTGTATAACAAAGGGGTTAGGCCACTTTGTCACTTTCAGCTCTGAACTCTGACATGACTTCTCAGTCTTTTTCATTTTGTTTTTGAGACAGGGTCTCACTCTGTTGTCCAGGCTGGAATGCAGTGGCGAAATCAAAGCTCATGGCAGCCTCAACCTCCTAGGCTCAAGCAATCCTCCCAAGTAGCTGGGACCAAGCCAGCATGCCCACCTAATTCTTTTATTTTTTGTAGAGGCAGGGTCTCACTATGTTGTTCAGGCTGGTGTCCAACTCCTGAGCTCAAGCAATTTTCCTGTTTAAGCTACACAAAGTGGTAGAATTACAGATGTGAGCCACCATGCCCAGCGGACTTCCCAGTCTTTTTTTTTTTTTCAGATGGAGTCCTGCTCTGTCGCTCAGGCTGGAGTTTAGTGGCTCAATCTCGGCTCACTGTAACCACTCCCTCCTGGCTTCAAGCGATTCTCCTGCCTCAACCTCCTGAGTAGCTGGGATTACAGGCACCTGCCACCATGCCTGGCTAATTTTTTTTTTTTTTTTTTTTGTATTTTTAGTAGAGACGGGGTTTCACCAGGTTGTTCAGGCTGGTCTCGAACTCCTGACCTTGTGATCCACCCACCCAGTCCTCCCAAAGTGCTGGTATTACAGGCGTGAGCCACCGAGCCTGGCCTTCCCAGTCTTTGACTTCATTTACTCCTCTCAGTTGGGTATAAGCGCACTAGCCTCTAACCAGTTCCGCAAGGAAGATCACTTACTGTGGGAGGCCTCTTTCTAATCATCCAGTTAGTCATTTCCTCTCAGTGAGCCCAGAGAACTGGGCACCTGATACTATTATTAAACCTGTAAACAACGAAGTTTAATGATGTTTTATTATTCCTTGAACATGACAAGCCTAGCTTGTCTCTGGGTCTTTTCTATCCTTTCTGCTCACTTATTGTCTTTTAAAAGCTCAAGTCCCAGCTTCTCCATGACACTTTCTCTAGTCCTTGGATTGCTCTTTCCTCGAAATTCACCTCTCCTTGCTATTTAACTTTTTGTTTGTTTTTTTGAGACGGAGTCTCACTCTGTTGCCCATGCTGGAGTGCAGTGGCACAATCTTGGCTCACTACAACCTCTGCCTCCCAGGTTCAAGCAATTTTCCTGACTCAGCCTCTTGAGTTGCTGGGACTACAGGTGCGTGCCACCATACCTGGCTAATTTTTTGTTTTTAGTAGAGATAGGATTTCACCACATTGGTCAGGCTGGTCTTAAACTCCTGACCTCATGGTCCTCCTGCCATGGCTTCCCAAAGTGCTGGGATTACAGGTGTGAGCCACTGCACCCGGCACTATTTAGCTTCTAATATACACATTCTGGGACCCAAAGTAGAATATTTTACTTGACAACAAATATTTATTGAGCATCTATTATACACCAAGTACTATGTTAGATTCTGGTAACACCATCTTCATCCACTGCTGTCATGGAACTTAGACTCTACTAGACTGACCTGCGTATCTCATATACACTCAACCTACAGTACTTAGCAAAGTAACTGGCATTTAATTAATGGCAGCAATTAAGACCAGGCATGGTGGCCCATGCCTGTAATCTCTGCACTTTGGGAGGCTGAGGCAGGTAGATCATTTGAGGCCAGGAGTTCGAGACCAGCCTGGCCAACATGGCGAAACCCTGTCTCTACTTAAAACAAAACAAAACTTAGCTGGCTGTGGTGGTGCACACCTGTAGTCCCAGCTACTCAGGTGACTGAACCATGAGGATCACTTGAACCTGGGAGGTGGAGGTTGCAGTGAGCCAAGATCACACCATTGCACTGGGGGACAGAGCAAGACTGTCTCAAAAAAACAAACAAAAAAAACCCAGCAACTAGTATTACTTTGCAGAGTACCCTAAGCATCACTCTGTTATGATTAAGTTTTGGATTCAATGAAATGCAATATGTTGCATTGATTTGTTTCCTCTCAGTTTACGATGAGAAGAAAGGGGTGTCTCGACACTGTGGAACCAGGTCTGCTGTGCAACTGTGCATACAAACATGCATCTTCCTCCCAAATATGACTACCAGCGCTGTCACACCCCTGTAGCCTGTTGGCCTGATATTTATGTGTAGCCACAAGCACTTCCTGGTTCCTCAGGAAATATCAAATTGGAAAACTCTGTGGTATCAGGTCCTGGGCATGCCATGATATTGCAAGTTAGTTGCTTTGATTTACTCCCTCTTCCCACTGCACCCCTTAACACCTTCAGGCCCATATGAAAGAGGACACCCTGGAAGGTACATCTTCCCATCCTAATTCAGTATCTTGCCTTTCCTTGATCTCTCACTTTTACAGAAACCTGGGATCTCCCCAGACCAACATTCCTTCATTGTTGATGGAACATTATGTAAAAATAATACAGATAATAATATTGGAAAGAAAACATATAACCTAGCTTCTGCTGCTTGTTCTACAAGTTCTCAGTCTCTTGCCCAGGCTGGAGTGTAGTGATGTGATAGATCATAGCTCACTGCACTGCAGCCTCAACTTCCTGGGCTCAAGCAATCTTACCACCTCAGCCTTCTGAACTGCTGGGACCACAGGCATGCACTACCACACCCAGCTAATTTTGTTTATCTAGCTTCTTGAGAATACAACTCATGATCCCAAGAAGCAAGACTGGATGAGAGTTGGATGGATCAGACCATTCTAATCTCAGAAGAGGAGTGCCTAATTTACTCGAAACCTTCAATTATCTCCCAACTCTTGAATAAATATGGCCCTGCATTTATTTCCTCTGGCCTCCACATATTTATTTTTTCCCTCTCCTCTGCCTCCTAACTACCCCATTTATCTTCAGTATTTTTTCCTTTTCTTTTTCTTGACACTTTGAGGATCTTGTTGCATACCAAATAGCTTCAGACATTGACATCTCCTACAATCCCAGCACTTTGGGAGGGCAAGGCAGGTGGAACACCTGAGGTCAAGAGTTGGACATCAGCCTGGCCAACTTGGGGAAACCCCATTTCTACTAAAAATACAAAAATTAGCCAGGAGTGGTGGTGCACACCTGTACTCCCAAGGGAGGCTGAGGCAGGAGAATCGCTTGAACCCAGGAGGCAGAGGTTGCAGTGAGCCGAGATCACACCACTACACTCCAGCCTGGGTGACAGAGAGACTCTGTCTCAACAACAACAACAACAAAAAAGACATCCTGATTGTAAAAAGTAAACATATGGGCCAGGCACGGTGGCTAACACCTGTAATCACAGCACTTTGGGAGGCCCAGGAAGGCAGATCACCTGAGGTCAGGAGTTCAAGACCAGCCTGGCCAACATGGTGAAATTCCATCTCTACTAAAAATATAAAAATTAGCCAGCTGTGGTGGTGTATGCCTGTAATCCCAGCTACTCAGGAGGCTATGACAGGAGATTTGCTTGAACCTGGGAGGCAGAGGTTGCAGGGAGGTTGCAGTGAGCCAAGATTATGCCACTGCACTGCAGCCTGGGTAACAAGAGTGAAATTCCATCTCGAAAAAAGGAAGAAAAAAAAAAAAAGGTAAACACATGGAAACTTTGCTCAACTTTGTGCCCCTTCAACTACATTCATTCTTACTTTTTGCAAAAGGTCTTAGACCACTGGTCAGCACACTGTTCCTCTATGATCTAATTCCCCAGGTTTCATCCTAAACCGTTTGCAATTAATTCTGTATGCTTACTCAGAAGTGAAATTGTCTTCTCAGTCAACCAATAACCTCCTCAACAAATTCAATGGCATTCTCCTTGATTCCTCATGGCAACTGAAAGTGTTGGTTGTTATCGCTCTTAAAATTCTCTGATTTCCAGGCTGGGCATGATGGCTCATGCCTATAACCCCAACACTTTGGGAGTCTGTAGCAGGTGGATCATTTGAGGTCAGAAGTTCAAGACCAGCCTTGACAACATGGTGAAACGCAATCTCCACTAAAAATACAAAAATTAGCCAGGCATGGTGGTACATGTCTGCAATCCCAGCTCCTCATGAGGCTGAGGCACGATAATCACTTGAACCCCAGAGGAGGAAGATGCAGTGAGCTGAAATCACACCACAGCATTCCAGCCCAGGCAACAGAGTGAGAGTCTGTCTCAAAAAATAAAAAAATTTCTGACTTCCTCCTGATCTCCTCCAATATGCTTGCCCCATCCCTCTTACTGCCTCCTCCTTTCTTTGGAGAAAAACAAAACAGAAGATTTTCCTGCTCCCCAGCAATTACTGTCCCAACTTTTAAGGCACTGATTTCATATCCTTACCACCACTTCCCTCCTAAACCCCCTGTCATATGCTCTATGCCTCTGCTCCTACCCTCCACCAACTTACCAGATGCAAAAGTCTTTCCCAGGTACATATCCTCTCTTGTACCTCTGCTGTATATAACATAGTTGCACCCTTTGTTGGCAGCCTCCCCTCTGACTTTCCTAACATTTATTTTTTTTTCTGTGAACCCTCTAGAGAAATACATAACACTTTTCCGATCTTCTAAATTCATCTATGCAGAATAAATCTATGGCTGTACTTCTGCCTTCAAATGTGGTGATGTTGGAAAAGCAGTGGTCTGGGTACCAAGAGAGCCAGATTCTATTCCTGATCTAATGCTTGAATCAGTTACCTTGGAAACACATTTCACTTTCTCCAAGCTCTGTCTCTTCATTTATAAAATAAATGGATTGCATTTAAGTGTTTTCCCAACATTTTTTACTGTGACCTACACTTTATTTTTTATTTTTTTAAGACACAGTTTTACTGTAGCCCAAGCTGGAGTGCAGTGGCACGATCTCGGCTCACTGCAACCTCTACCTCCTGGGTTCAACGATTCTCCTTGCCTCAGCCTCCCGAGTAGCTGGGATTACAGGTAAGTGCCACCATGCCCGGCTAATTTTTGTGTTTTTGTAGAGAGGGGGTTTCACCATGTTGGCCAGGCTGGTCTCAAACTCCTGACCTCAAGTGATCTGCCCACCTCAGCCTCCTAAAGTGCTGGGATTTCAGGCATGAGCCACCATGCCCGGCCTGACCCTCACTTTAGGTGGCACCTCTATATATACATATTTACATAATACATTTATGTCTATAAACACACTCACACATACACACAAGTATTACATGCTATAAAATGTAGTATGAAAGTTTTTTCTATTTACTTTTATTTTTCAGAACTGCTGGTTGCAATCCCCAAGCAGATTTCAAGACCCAATCATGAGTGGCTACCCATTATTTAGAAAAATACAGGACTTGTGGCTATACAAGTTTCCTTCCAGTAATAACTTAAGAGGCTCCTATGTTGCAGCCTTCCAACCCTGAACTTTTAGCCCTCTCACCTTTATTCTCGTTTCATATTTCTCTGTAAGATCACTTCATTTAGATATCCTAATATCACTTACATTCAAAACAGGTAACATGGAATTTAAAACACCAGATCCTCTGCCTGTCATAACCACTATGTTATTGGCAAGTGCAAAACCTTAGTGCCCACACTTGGTCTAGTAATGGCAGAGTAGCTCACATTGTTCTAACCTCCCTACTGATAAACGATCAAAAACACTTTACAAGATTTATTTTTTTTTAAACTTTATTTACTTTTATTTTTCTAGAGAGGTGTCTCACTCTGTTGCCCAGGCTGGAGTACAGTGGCATCATCATAGCTGACTACAGCCTCGACTTCCCAGGCTCAAGTGATCCTCCCACCTCAGCCTTCTGACAGATATTTTTAAAAATAACTATATGCAGCACTGAAAAGTCATCAAAAGTAGGCAGAACCTTGAGGTGACATGACTCAAAACAAGGGAAGCAAACCAGGTGAGATCCACCTGTCTCCGGTCCTCCCCACAGGGCACTCCCTAGCCTTTTAGCATACTGGGAAATAAAGCAAAAGAAGAAAGCCCACATGGGGCAATCTTTCTGGGCTGAGCAGCCCTGAAGACATTAGCTATTAAGGGGGAAATCCTGGAAAACAGTAAGCCACAGAGAGGAGAGCCCCCAAATTTGTGCAGAAATGCCCTCAGTCCTTGAACTGTGCATGCAGGTGATGAGACTCCAAGGAACCCAGCCGAAAGCTACAGGCCGGAAGAGCCCAGCAGATCTTCAGCAACTGTCTGGCGCTGGGAAGCCAGAGTTTGAAGTGTTGAGTCCCTCCAAGTTAGGAGGTTCAATAAACACTTCCAGTTTTCTGCTGAAAACTCAGAAGGGCCGAACCTAAGGAGTAAGGACCACCTCTCAGGACTGGGGGCCACACCCAAGGACTAAGAGCAAACCCCTAACAGACCTGCCTTAAAAGACCTCAGATGGAGGCCACCTCAGGAGAAGGACTCATCAGGCAGGTGAGAAGGAAAGCCTGGTGGAAAACTTGGCTCCCTGCCTGGGAGAGAAGCTGGGGAGCAGCCACTGAACAGAGCTCTGTCTCAGATGGAGGAGGGGTGGCAAGGGGAAGATGGGAGAGGAGGAAGGGACAGGGCATTCCACTTAGACAATTAAACTTGAAGTGTTTACAATCTCAGGGTAGGTGTCCAATGGGAGCAGGGACTATCAATCTGGAGCTCAGAGCCGAAACCATGGAGTGACAGGTGGGTGGGGCAACTTGTAAAGGGGAAGGGAAGTGGGTGGATAAAACACAAAGAAATGGCCATTTGTGAGCACCTACTATGTTCCGGACATGTGATTGCTCTATTTTTCTATCTCACTATGAGACAGGTGTTATTATCTTCACTTTACAAATTGAGAATCCAAAGCTCCAAGAGTTTAAGTAATTTTTCTAAAGTTAAGGCCATTTAGTAAATGGTGGAGCTGAGATTTGAACTTGAGGCAGACCAGCTCTGATGCTTGTTCCTTTGTGTAATTTCACAATGTTCCCTTGTAACATTTTGTAACATTCAGGAAGGGCCATCACTTGAGAGAGCTAACAAAGAATGTTAGAATGCTGAAAGATTTCTAGTGAAAACAAAAGATTTTGTTACAGGTCAAGGAGGATATTAGGGGTATAAAAAGGGGTGAACTAAATATGAATACACTTTCAAAAGTTAAATGCTCAAAGATAAAGAGAGTTGTAGAAATGGAAACGGTATCAGGTGGAACCAAGCTGGTTTCAGAGAGATCAGAGGGCACATTACAACACTGCAGAGAGAAAGGTTTGACTCCTGTTAAGTCAAACAGAATAAACACACTTTGATTACAGTTGGGAGGCTTAATACAATAAGGAACTAAAGATAGGAAACGAAGTTCACTGAAGGAACAGATTGGGGAGGGAAGAGGAACAATATAAAAACCAATATAAAGAATCATAAAATCAGACATTTTTTTAAGCTGGGAGGAATTTAGAATTTATTCAATCCCTATCATTTCAGAGAGAAAATGCACCTAGGAAAAAATGACTAGCTGCTAAAAACCTTGGCCTCCCAATGAAAGCTGGGTTTCGTTTCATTTTTGTCTTTTTAGGTGCAGGTTAAGAGTTTGTTAGGTCCAAAATGGTGCCCTGGAAATTCAAGTTAAGTCAAACCCATGTTGGAGGAATGGCAGGTAAACCACTGGCCATTCCAGGGCCACAGCAGCTTATCTTTTCAGTCTGTGGTAGCCCCCAGTATAAATCTGACCAGCCAGCCCATTCTGAAGGAAATCTATATGAGAAACTTTCCACTTAGTCAGAAGTGGAGGGAGAGTAGTCAAATCAGATGGATTTTCTAGATCATTCACATTCTCTGACTAATCTTTATCCTCTGGTCACAACCTGGACCCCCAAGCTGGCCAGAACAGAAAGGCTGCTTGGCATGAAGACAACATACAACATACACCCACACAAAAGGTTTAACAGGGAGTCTGGTAATTATAAAAATAACACAGTAGAAATAAAGTTCACTTATGAGAATCAAAGAAGAGAAGACATAATGGCAAGAAAGAAATAATCTCCACATGATGAAAGACTCCTAATATTCCCATTTCACAGATAATATAGTTAAGGCTCAGTGAGATGAAGTGATTTGAAAGCTAGAAGTAATCTTCTGGATTCCACAAAAGTGTCAGTACTCAGCATTCACTTAAGATTCCTGAATGTCAAGGAGTGAACAATCTATAAAACAAGTCAAGGCTACTCTGGGCACACTGCCTATGGGGTAGCCCTGCTCTGAAAGGAGGAGTTAAAAAAAAATTAAATTAAGGACTGGCAATGGTGGCTCATGCCTGTAATCCCAGCACTTTGGGAAGCAGAGGTGGGTAGTTCACTTAAGCCCAGGAGTTCAAGACCAGCCTGGGCAACATGGTAAAACCCTGCCTCTACAGTAATAAACCCTGCCCCTACAATAATAAACCCTGCCCCTAAAAAATAAAAAATTAGCCAGACATGGGGGCACATGCCCAAAGTTCCAGCTACTCGGGGGACTGAAGTGGGAGGATCTCTTGAGCCCAGGAGATTGAGGCTCTAGTGAGCCATGACCATGCCACTGTACTCCAGCCTGGGGGGCAGAGTGAGATCTTGTCTCAAAAATAAAATAAAATAAAAATAAATGAAGTCTTCTTTTCCATTAATGTCCAAAGAAGTGTAGGGACTGAGAGAAAAAAACATGCTGGGAAAATGAATTTTAGCTTGATGCCCCGATAATAAAATTGCTGCCCCCACAAGATGAACAAAAACATGAAAGATACTTGAGATGAGAGACATATGAAAAAAAACAAGAAGAGTAAATAAAAGTTCCCATGAGAGCACTGTCTGAATGTTGCATATTTACAGCATTGTATATATACTCTTGCTCTGTACAACGCCTTCCAAAGCAATTAAATCTCTAAGGTTGTTCTCACTCAAGGTGCACTTGATAAGAAGTTCAGGGCCCAGGTTCCTTAAGAACACAAGAGCTCCTACTACCTGGTATAACCACCCTTTAAATCTATTTTTCTGCTTTATCCTAAGGAGGTTGGCTGAGTTCATACCTTGGGTTTTCTTCCTGTTTTGCACGAACTCTGAGCGCCTCAGGGTGCTGGGTGCTGTGCGGCGGAGGCAACTATTCCTTCTCCAAGTCTCTGGGCCATTTAATTTTCTCTCTTCCTCTAAATGCCAGATGTTCTTCTCTAATGACGAGCTCTGAGGAATCCCCAAATGACGTTCTCCTTGGTCTCCCCTGGTACACTGAGTCTGCAGGCCATCCAGGAGGATCCCACTGCCCCCACGTGCCTTCATTTTTGGTATGTCAATGCCATTATACTCCAAATTCTCCATTTGATGGACAGAATCTGTTCCTCTGGAATTACGAGATTCATATACACAGTTTGCAAATAAAGCATCATAGCCTTTATTTTCTGTATCAAAATTACCCTGATCCATGATATGAGTCTTTGCTTTGGGATAGATTTTGTCATTTTGATAAACATTCCTGTCTCCTTCATGGTATTTGATAAATTCTTTATCTTCATTGACACCATTCAAATCTGAAAAGCTCACAGACTGACCAACAGGATAATTCCCAGGAACATGATATAAATCGCTGTGTTCTCTATAATAAAAATTAGTTTTCTGACAATCCTCAAGATTATAATTAACATTCCTATGGTCTATATACCACAACTGTGGTTGACCTAAGTTCGCTGAAGAATCAACCAAACTCCTACAGCCAGTCCACTGTTTAGCCTTTTCAGAGTCCTCAGGATTATAATTCAGATTCTTACAATCTGGGTAGCCATTTGCCTCTCCGTATCCGTCAGCTTTCCAGGTCACATCTGGGCTTCCCATGGGCGAATTATCCTTTGTCCCAGGGCTGGGACTCTCATAATCTACATTTTCTGGATTCCTATAACCATCAAGACCTCTGTGGTACACACAGCCCTTTTCACTTTCGTGTGCTTCCCCAGAGTCCATATAGCTTGGTTCACTCTGCTCAAAATCCCAGTATCCACAATCCCTTTTTCTGTAGGGCCGATGCTGCCCTTTGGCCCAGTACCTGGGATCCAGGTCATTTTCTCTGTAGATTCCATCCAGCACAGTAAGGTTCCTTTTCCGTAGACTCCCATAGTGTTCATGCTCCCAGCTCAAGTCCCATTGCCTTTTGTCCTCCACTTCCTTTTCTTTTCCAGCCTTGTGGGTTTCACACATACTTTATGTGCTTAAAGACAAAGGTTTTACTTTTCTTTTCCATGGGCCTGGGCTGGGCTGTGGACAGGTGCAGTCTAGCCTAAGGCTGGATTTGTCCTGCTTAAAATGTCTCCCAAGCATTCCAGACACTCTTCTTGTTGCTCTGGTCAGAGGAGGAGAGATGTGGAGTTATTTCAATCTCAGGATCCAATGAGCGAACTACTCTATCTTTCTCCAGAGGCCAAAAGATAATGAGTAACTAGTATGCATGAGATTGGAGTTGCCAGCTTTGTTTGGTGTTTCCCTCAAGCTGGTCAAACTGGCTTGGCTGCTTTGCTTGCTGAAGATAGAGGCATTCTGTTGCTCTAAAGGTTTTGCAGGAAAAGTCGTGTGAAAGAGAAACAGCCTCCCTTTAGAAGCCCAGGTCAGGTCATTTATCAGTCTCCCCTGCCTCTTTAATCCTTTAGTAAGCCACAAGGGGTATAAATAAATGCTTTCCTGTGCAGCTCGAGCTGAACCCCATCCTCCAAGTCCACCTTTCTAATCCTTGAACATCTGAAACCTTTCAGACTTCATCCCTTAACCTAGAGGCAGAACTCTTCTCCTTTGAGAGCTTTGCTTTTCTGGAATTAATGTCACCAGTTAGTGTATACTCTAATCAGAAGCTTCTCAAGCTCCCACCTGCAGACAGTTAGTGATATGACTGAAGGAAGGAAAAGTACTTCCTTTTACTTTGATCTGGTGAGTGGGTGATTTTATAGTGTAAACACTCTTCCCAGAATGAAGTGAGGTATGCTTTCACATTTTCCCAGATACTTGTCATGCCAGAGAAGCATAAAAAACATTCATTTCTTAAATATCTTTTCTAGTTAATTCGTACAACATATTTAAGTAGAAAATGAGGCCAGAAATCAAAAAGGCAGGTAAATGGCTATTTAAATCAACAAACATTAGATGGTTACCTATTACATAAGAGGCATTGTGGAAGAGAAAAAGGTGAACAAGTTAGTCCCTGCCTCTTACAATGCAGAAGCAACATGCTGTAAAGAAAGATCGAACGTGATAAGCGCTATGGAGCGAACACAAACGGCAATGGAGCAAAGTCCCTGGTGTGGCAAGTGGAGGCTTCAGGGAAGCGGTAGGATGTGAACAGTGACTTCAACAAGCAGTATCTCTGCAGACTTCACATATGGAGTACTAAGAAACGGGAACGGTCTGACGGATATAATATGTGGAAAATAAGAGAGGAGTCTGAAGAGGTAGGTTGGGATAGACCCCAAAGGATGTCATGACATTATTCAATGGAAAGCAAAGAGTTATGAGGTTTTTGAGCAGGGGAAACACATGCTAAGAGACAGGCCTTAATGAGATTCCTCTTTCAGCTGTCTGGTCATTTATTGGTTGTCAGGAATGATCCTTTGAACTTTAATCCCTTTTTGCGAAATAATATCCAGAACCCTGAGGAGAACTGGGTTATATCTTTGTTAATAATTAGATGTTGCTGGGCGTGGTGGCTCACGCCTGTAATCCTAGCACTTTGGGAGGCTGAGGTGGATCACCTGAGGTCAGGAGTTCAAGACCAGCCTGGCCATCATGGTGAAACCCCATCTTAATAAAAAAAATAATAATAATTAGATGTTTACTCATGGGTAACTACTAATTCTCTCTGGGATTCAATCTACCCATCAGTAAAATGAGGCAGTTGGCCACAAAGACCCCTCTGATTCCCCTAGCTTTTCTGAGTTTCACTCTTGTCGCCCAGGCTGGAGTACAATACAACCTCCGCCTCCCAGGTTCAAGTGATTCTCCTGCCTCAGCCTCCTAAGTAGCTGGGATTACAGGTGCCTTCCACCATGCCTGACTAATTTTTGTATTTTTAGTAGAGACAGGGTTTCACCAGGTTGGCCAGGCTGGTCTTGAACTCCTGACCTCAACTGATCCAAATGCCTCGGCCACCCAAAGTGTTGGGATTACATGCGTGAGCCACTGAGCCTGGCCCTGCCAGCTTTAACAATCCATATTTCTTTTTTCCCTCACAACTTCTTTTTCCTTTCCTCAAATACCTGACGTGCTATATGTGCCTTTTGGATTCTTTGCTGATTGTTACTGAATGAACCTTTATTTATTTATTGGAGTTAGGGTTTCACTCTGTTGCCCAGGTTGAAGTGCAGTGGTACAATCAAAGCTCACTACAGCTTTGAATTCCAGGGCTCAAGGGATCTTCCTGCCTCAGCCCCCTGGTATCTGGGACTACAGGTGTGTGCCACCATGCCCAGTTAGAGTGAACCTCTGGATTGTCAAACCTTCTTTTATTATTGTTATTATTTTTTGAGATGGAGTCTCCCTCTGTCACCCAGGCTGAAGTGCAGTAGCATGATCTTGGCTCACTATAACTTCCATCTCCAGGATTCAAGAGATTCTCCTGCCTCAGCCTCTCGAGTAGCTGAGATTACAGGTGCCTGCAACCATGCCTGGCTAATTTTTATATTTTTCAGTAGAGACAGGGTTTCACCATATTGGTCAGGCTGGTCTCGAACTCCTGACCTTGTGATCCACCCACCTCAGCCTCCCAAATTGCTGGGATTACAGGCGTGAGCCACTGCACTTGGCTAGACAGCTAGGAGGGTATTTATCATACTTGTTTTACCACAGATAAAGAAACAATCTGGGAGTGTGAATGACCTGTCCAAGATCACATAAGCTAGTCACAGTAGGGCCACAGTTTAAACGCAGATCTGTTTGATTTCATGGCACTACACTAAGACGAATATCTCAAAACATAGTAAATCTTAATTTCCCTCAAACCAAGTGAACAAACAAGTAGACACTATCTTGGCCTAATTCAAAAGTGGACCACCACTGACGAAGCCACGTACACCCCACACCACCACTCCCTCTTTGTTTCCAGTCGTAGCCGACCAACCTGCTCTGTGCTGGGCCTCATCAGCCAACCACCATGAGCACAGAGAATGCCAATGACACACAAGAGCCCAGCACTGAGTGACTCAATCGTTATAACCTGTCACCTAAACCCAATAAAGATTGTGACTTGGTTCACCAAACCAATAAGAAGCCATTATTTGGGAGGATAGCTTTCACCACAAGTTATAACAGAGCAACAGTGTAACAGGGAGAGCACTGGAGATCAGATGAGGAAACAACACCTGCCTTCTAGAAGTTCAATTTCTTCTAATAACCAGTTTGCAGATATGCTTACCCTCTTTGGCTGCCACTTTCTTGTGTGGAAAATGAAGACATTCATGGTTTCTCTGTCACTTTAAATCTAAAATTCTATGATCTTGCTTATTTCTAATCCAATTAAAAGATTAATCCTTCTCTGTTATGGAAAACAAAGTTCTCTAGCAACTTGGTATCTTTGATAAAGCTAGCAAGATAAGAAAAACACACCTAGTAAATCAACCAAGAGATAAAAAGAGAGGACAAAATTATAGGTAAGGATCCTAGTCATAAAAAGAAATTATTGGCTGGGCGTGGTGGTATACGCCTGTAATCCCAACACTTTGAGAGGCCCAGGTGGGTGGATCACTTGAGGTCAGGAGTTCGAGACCAGAATGGCCAACATGGTGAAACCCTGTCTCTACTGAAAATACAAAAATTAGCTGGGTGTGATAGTGGGCGCCTGTAATCCCAGCTATTCAGGAGGCTGAGGCAGGAGAATCGCTTGAGCCTGGGAGGCAGTGGTTGCAGTGAGCTGAGATCGCGCCATTGCACTCCAGCCTAGGCAACAGAGCGAGACTGTCTCAAAAAGTGAAAAGAAGAAATTATAGTTGGGCAAGTGGAGAGTGAATAGTTGGTTACAAAAGGGGACTTCCCCCTCCTTTTCTAAGTCAGATTGCCTTTAGGACATTAAAGATAAGCAGTTTTCATAAAGAGGTAAACTCACTCAGCTTTACCTCCACACTACTATGACCCAGATTTAAACAAAAGCTGTGAACAGGTTGCCATTTTTGAGTAGTAAATCTGTGTACAGAGAAATGTGGCCGAGGGAAAGGGGAGAATGACTTTTCTACTCTTCTCAATGCTAGGACTGCTGGTGAAATAGAACCGTGTGGACAGCCATCCTCCATCGGCATCCCCTCACTTTATATAACAGTCACTCTCCACTGGCTCTTTCCAGCAGCCACCTCACTGTGATGTTTGCTATTTGCACCAAGGGGGTGGGTTATCATGACTACCTGTGTGACACCCAGAGTAGACAGATAGACTGCCACCTATTCTAAAAGTGAAGATGGGGAAGTAGGATTTGGAAAGTGAGAAGGGAGGGAGAAGGTAGAGGAAGGGTAAAGATTAAAAAAAGGGAGAAAAGTGTAAAAAACAGAAAAAAAAGAGCAAGAATATGTAACTCCCTAAACTTTTGTGGATTCCTCTGTGACAGCCCATGTTGTCCTCCCCTCTGATGGTCAACAACTCCTCACTTTCTAGGACTCTGCAGTGACATTCCGATTCCTACATTTCTTGCTATTTTCCAGAGCACCTTGCAAATATCTGTCTTGGCTAACCTATGTTGTTACTTCATTATCCTTGCGTATCTCCTTTTATTATACTGAAAGTTCCTTGAGGGCAAGGAAGGTCTAACTTGTCTTCCTATCTCTAGCACAGCTCTGTAGATGGTGAAACCTCTCTGCAAAAATTGTAACAGTGAGAAAATTATAACAATGAAAGAAATCTGATCTAACCAACCCTCATCTTGTCTTTAACCTCCAAACTGCCTGCCGTTAATCATTCCTGGGGTTGGCCTAAGCTAACTGTGGGAGAAATCTAGTTTATAGTTGAAATGGAAATAGCCCTTCGACAAAACTAAACCACTTTTGTAAAACTGATGAAAGATCACCAAGTCAGAAGAATGACAGGAGCCTAATTCTGCTATGATGTAGACATAAAGGATGACTAGCCATTATTCAGAAGATAACAAGATTTGCAACCTCCACAATTACCCCTGCAGATAACACCGATACTATAGAACCTAAGATTAATCTTTTGAGAGGTCTTTTCAGGCTTTTGCATTTCTGAGGACTGATAGCTCCACCTGGACCTATCAACCAGTTCTGTGGCCCCCCACAGAAAGGGACTTGGTGCAAGAGGACCATTGTCCACACCCCCATGATTGCATCCCCAACCAATCAGCAGCACCCATTCCCCTAACCCCCTGCCCGCTAAACTCTCCTTGAAAAACCTCTGAATTTTTTAGACTGGTTTGATTAGTAACTCCATCTCCCACATGGAGTGGCTGGCTGTGTGTCAATTAAACTCTTTCTTCATGCAGTGGCTTCAGTGAATTGGATTTGTTTGTGTGCAGAGAGCAGGAAGAACCATTGGGTGATTACAATGGGGTACACAGTAGGTATTTAAATGTTTAATGAATCCATGCATGTAGGCTTTATTTGACTCTTCTCAATCTCTTATACCTCAAATCTAATACACCAGCCAGTCCTACTGGCTCTAACTCAAAACATGCTGAGAGCTGAGTACCTCTCATCACCACCACTGCTGCCATCCTGGTCCACGCTGCTGGCATCCATCCCTTGCCTGGATCACTGCAGTAGCCTCCTAACTGGTCTCAGCCTCTGCCCTGTTATTCTCTTCTGTTAAATTGTAGGTCAGGTCATATTGTTACCCTGCTCAAAACCTTCCCATAACTTCTCTTCTTACCCTAAATGATGAACTACAACTGTGCCGTTGCTCTAGCTGAACCAGTCTCCTTGGTGTTCCTCAAACACCTGAAACACTCTCGTGCTTGCTGTCTTATCTGTCTGGAACAATGTCTCCCACCCCTCAAGGTTTGGTTGGCCCCCAACAATCTTATTCAAACATTAATTTTCAGAAGGTTTTCTCTGATTTCTTTTCTCCCTAGATTGTTTTGTCTTCTGACAAAAAGGCAAAAAAATATACCTGAGAGAGAGATCCAAGATGGCCGATCACCAGCAGCTCAGGATTGCAGCTCCCAGTAAAAGCGCAAAGAGCCAGTGGACGCCACACTTACCAATAAACTTTCGCTGCCCACGGACCAGGACATTCCCAGTGGAGGAGCCCCACAGGTCGCCAGCGCGACCCTTTCGGCTGGTGTGGCTTTTTTGCCGGCGCCTCGGCTTGGTGGCTCTTGGTGCGGAGTAAACGGGACTGAGCCTCCTTTTGGATGATGTCTGGAGCTCTGGGAAGTCAGAGCAGTCCATCTAGCTGATCGAAAAAGAGACTGAAGAGGGAAGTGAGACCGGAGACCCCTGGGCAGAAAAGCACCACGAATTTCAACGCTGCTGATTTAGCTAGCGTTGCGGGTCGCCACAGTGCCAATTACATAGATTCCGGAGCTGGGAATTAACAAGCTCGACGTCCACTCAGAGACCTAATT